>ONZA01002223.1:20164-37729 GCA_900322205.1 Kewa caespitosa
AACTTGGGACACCACCAGTTGTGAGTCCATCTTAACTCTTAGTTTTCTTGCCCCCGCAGCCTTGGCCATGCTAAATCCGGCGAGGAGTGCTTCGTATTCTGCCTCATTATTTGAAGCCATGAACATGAACCTCATGGTGTATTCAAAGACATCCCCTTCGGAAGAAGCGATGACGATTCCTGCTCCGCTACCATTTTTGCAAGAGGAGCCGTCAACACTGATTTCCCAGCTTTCAGTCTAGTAAGTCGGCTGTTTAGCGGTCGGGGTCACTTCTGCGACGAAGTCAGCGAGGGCTTGGCTCTTGATGGCCCTATGTGGTTCGTAGCTGATGTCATAGTCTGTGAGTTTGTGTACCCATACCTGCGACCTCCATGCGGAGTCAAACTTCCCTAGTATCTTCTTCAAAGGTTGGTTGGTCAATACAGTGATGGGATGCGAACTGAAATATGGCCTCAATTTCCTCGAGCTAATCACCAAACCTAGTGCGAACTTTTCCGAAGTGGAGTACCGAAATTCTGGTCCCGTCAGGGCGTGGATGGTGAAATAAACTGGGTCTGGACTTTCCCTTCTTCCTTTACGAGGACGGATGCGACTGCCTGATCGGATACCGCCAAGTACATGAGGAGTGGTTCTCCGGGGGCTGGTGAAGCGATGCGAGGCAAGGACTTCAGATAGTTTTCAGCTTTTCAAATGCCAGCTCCGCCTCTTCGCTCCACTCGAATTTGGTCCCCTTTCTCAAAGCGGAGAAGAAGGGTGCGTACTTGTCTGCGGCCCTGGACATGAAGCAGTTGAGGGCGGCAATACAACCAGTCAGCTTCTGTACGTCTTTCATGCAGCGAGGTGATTCCATGTTGATGATGGCCTGAACTTTCTTAGGGTTTGCGTCGATGCGGCACTGATTTACCATGAATCCCAAACATTTTCCACCTCGAACGCCAAAGACGCATTTCTTAGGGTTCAACTTCATCTTGTACCCCCTCAGCATTTCAAATGTCTCCTTCAGGTCGCTGACGTGGTCGCTTGCCAGTTGGCTTTTGGCGATGAGGTCGTAGGCCTATAAATTGCGGCCAATCTGACGTCGGAATACTTTCTGCACCAATCTCTGGGAGGTTGCCCCGGCATTTTTCAGGCCGAACGGCATCATCGTGTAGCAGAAGACCCCATCATCGGTGACAAATGCGGTTGAATTCTGGTCCTTCTTTCTCATGAAGACTTGGTGGAACCCGGAAAAAGCGTCCATGAAGCTCAGTAATTCATGCCCCGTGGTGGAGTCAACGAGCCGGTCTATCCGAGGCAGAGGGAAATCGTCTTTCTTGCATGCTTTGTTGAGGTCGGTATAATCCACGCACATTCTCCATGACCCGTTGTGCTTTTTAACCATCACCACGTTTGCCCGCCACTTGGGGTATTGGAATTCTCTGATGAAATCTGCTTCCAGCAACTTAGCCACTTTAGTAGATGCCGGTTTATTTCTTTCCTCCCCCATGTGGCGTCTTTTTTTGCTTTCCAGGGTGAGCTTTGGGGTCGACCCCAAGCTTGTGCTCGATCAGGCTTGGGCTAATGCCGGGCATCTCTTCGGGACTGAAGGCGAAGATGTCTTGATATTCTCGGAGCAATGCGATTAGCTTGTCTCGCAATTCCTCTTCGAGGTCGGCACCCAGGTACGTGATTCTCTCAGGTCGGCCTGGATCGAGGGCGACCTCAATTTTTTCACCTACGGCTTCAGCTCTTTCGTGTTCTAGTGTGTCCGGGTCGTATTGGTGGAGCCCGTGTTTTTCCAGCATGAGGCATTGCGTTTCTTTTCCTTTCCGACTTTTCTTATCTTCCACTTCGGGTGTTGGCATCGCAGTACAGCCTGCCCTGCGACGTCATCCTTTCGAGGCTTCTTCTGTTCAGGCTCTTTTACTTCGTCTTCCCAAGGTAATTTTGCGAGGTCGGTGTCTCCGCCAGGTGTGGATGATGACGGTTTGCTGAGGCATTAGATGTAGCACTTTCGTGCTGCTTTTTGATCTCCCAGTAGCTTTTCTATCTCGCCGTCATCGTTGTAATATTTTATCTTGAGTATTGACATCATGACATTTGCATTGATGGTTGTCAGTGTGGGCCAACCCAAGATGATATTATACGACATGGGAACATCGACTACCAGGAATTCAGCCACAAGGTGACGGGCGAAATTCTTTGGCCTCAGTCGGACATGCAGCTGTACCGACCCTATAGGATGGACTTCATTACCACCGAAACCAAAAACCAGATAGCTAAGGGGGACAATCTTTTTCAAGTCGTAGCCCAGCTCAACCAGGCAATGAGATGTAATGACGTCAACAGAGCTTCCAGTGTCGATCATAGCTCGCTTTACCAAGGTGTTAGATACCTTGATCTCGACGACAAGGGAATCGTCGTGGGGGTATTGGAGTGGTCTGGCGTCAGCCTCATCAAATATGATGGGCTTCCCAAACTTGGGGTGTTTTTCGACCAGCATGATCTGGCCAAGGGAACGCAGGTGCGCCTTTCTCGCTTTCGACGTCAAACCTCCGCACACGGGGCCACCAGATATGATTAAGACGACCTTGTTATTGGTTGCCCCGGAATCAGATGACTCATCTGAGCTGCTTGCCCCCTGGGCCTGCGAGGCGGTGGTTTTATTTTTATCCTTCAAGAAGTCGCTAAGCTTCCCTTCTTTGGCTAATTTTGCGAGGTTACGACCGAGCTCACGACAATATCTCGTGGAGTGACCATTTTCTCGATGGTAGTGGCAGAAGTAGTATCCACGTTTTTCTAAGTCCTTCATTGGGGTCGCTTTCGGTATCAGTTTCTAATCCATCCTCGCATACACCACCTCTTTATTGCAGTTTAGGATTTTGTTGACCTATGGTGGTTCTGGGGCTTTTTGAGCATTTTTACCCTGATTGCTTCTTCCACCACCTCGTCCTCTGCTTCCTCGACCACTTTTGGACGGTGGTCTTTCGACATTGAGGGTTTCATCACCTCGCCTTTTACCCTTTTTTTCATGATGAGGTGGCTTTCCCCCACTGCGATTGACGGTCTTCTCGCTTCCAGTTACTAAGTTGCAGTTGGAGAGTTCCCATGATGCGATAATCTGCATAGCCACATCGCGAGCTTCATTGAACAACATGTTCGGGTTCATTGTTTTTCATTTATTCAGCTCGATTTTGATTTCGGTTCCGTCTAGGAGGCCATTGATGATGGCGCAACATGCAATTTTCTGGCAGAGGTTCTCGATCTCGAGGCATTGGTCAGCGAATCGCTGGACATATTTCTTGGCGGTCTCGTCCTGCCCTGCTTGACCTTTAGCAAGTACTCGACCGTTTTGCTCTCCCGTTCGTTCGCTGCGAAGTGACTGACAAAGAGGTCGGCCAACTGCGTGAAGCAGTAAACCCCACCCCGAGGGAGCGAATTCAGCCATTTGAGGGCAAGTCCAGGGTCCCTACAAAGAACTGGCACAGGACGACCTCTGTTCAATTGTGGGTCATCATCGCGGCATCATACGCCATTAGATGTTCAGTTAGCGAGGTGGTGCCACTGTACTTTTTTATCTTGCCCAGTTTCACCTCTTGAGGAATTGGCTGACTCATAATGATGTCAGCGAAGGGGGACTGCGTGGTCAGTCCCATCTGTGTGCCCATGGTGGCACACTCCAGCAATTTTCCCATCCGGGATGGGAAATAAGGCTTAAAGCCTAGCCCCCCCCCCAATCGCTTCTCCTCTTCCTTCTTGCGTAGGAAGTGGCGAAGGTCGACGGGTAATTCCTCAAAAAGAACTGGTCATTCCTTTTTGCGGGAGTTTAGGAAATTTTGCATATCAAAGTTTGCCCGCTCCGTGTTGTACGAGCGGTGGCTCCAAGAGCTCTCAGGCTGCTTCCCTTTGGTCTATAGAATATTCATCTCGTTCTGCTTAGGTCGCGGCCTGGAACCAGCGGAGCGAGTGGAGCTTTCGCGACTGGAGATTGTGAGAGGTCGCGATGCCATCACCACTGTGGTGGGTGATGGTGCCGGAACGTTTCCGGACTTCTGGGATGGGGTTTTCCCACGTAGCATCGCTTTAATCTCAGCTCGCATCTCGTCTCTGGTTTCTTTCTGGACCTGACGGATGATCCTCTCGAGCTGCGCAGGAGAGATCGTTGCCTGTGGGATGTCCTCCCGAGGAGTATTCGCCACGGACTCTTCCACATCGTTACGATGAGACATGGTTCTTTTTTGGGTTGATGTTGGAATGTGTTTGTCACTTCTCAACCTCATGCAACTGAAAGTCACTCCCCACAGACGGCGCCAAATGTTGCGGGATCTTTTGGAGTGAGCCCTTGAGACGTCAAAGGGCGGAGATGAGAGGTGAGAAGCTGGGTGCGACCTCGCTCGATACCTGCAAAACGAACGAACGGGAACTGCCCCCGGCGCGATCCGGGGAACGGTCCTCTGACGCTCAAGTCAGTACGAGAACGAGGTGGCTAGAGGGAGTGAGAATGCAAGAGCTACTATTCACTGTGACATGAGCGAGTCAGCTTTTGCAGAGAATAAACAGTGTCTTACCCGTTTGGGAGGGCCAAGGGTCCTATTTATAGACTCCTTGGGGATTGTGCGACCAATAAGAGCTTGCCACATCAGCCCTAAAAAGGGAAATGGGCCTCCTCGTACTGTGGGCCGTTCTTGGTTGCCATCGTTTGGACCGGCCAGCTGGACCTTCCAACTGATCCTGCCAGCTGGACCTGCCAGCTAAGCAGTTGGGAGGAGCTAGCGTCCGACCTCGCCACCTCCCACGGAATTTTACGTCGAGGTGAATGACTTTTCCTCTTGGCTCCTCTAGAACGGTTGTGACGTCGCAGGAGGCGTTGTCGAGGTGACGACTCCGTGGAATACTGTACCCCACAACAATTTCCTATGTCACATGTTCTTATTTCCTTACGTGTCCTCTTCTCCTACTCCTCATTACCTCTACAAATTGATTGGTAGTGTTCTTGAATCTCTTATCACTCCTCACAGCTATATTACCTACGTGAAGTTCCTTGGGCTATTAGTATATACTCAACATCCTAGTTCTACTTGCATTCTCAACCTCCTCATTCTCCATAATCCCTACTTTCTTTACTCCCTCACTTTTAATATGAACATCCCCTGCCCCTTTCACCCCTACAAAAACGGTTGACCATACGTCTATGTTATTGCAACATCTACTTCTTTAGCTTACCTACCTTCTCTCTAATCAACAAATGGTAGTAGTAATGATAAGAGCAAGACTAGACGTCTATGCGCGATATGTTCTCGGAGCCTTCAAAACTAGCCGTCCTTCCATGACATCACAAGGAGTTTGGGAGTTCAGAATACTTTTGTCGGTCCCCTTGGAGCATTTGAACTTAAATGTTTCTCTTGTGGAAGCCCCTTAGATGCCTCGGTGGACATTGGAACTCCAGCCCCTCCGTCCGCTATTGCCATGAACAACATACATTTGTGGATAATCATCCTCCTTGCACCGTTACCATCTTGTCTGAACTTAAGGCGGTGTGCCTTATAGATAGTCTTTGGGGAGAACAAATCATTTTAAGAGTATAATAAGTCACCTTAAAAATGATAGGAAACACTTAAAAGGTGAAGTCAATTTTAAGCCCCTAGGCAACGATTGGATTCTTATCCAATTTGTAAACTTGGAAGATATTTTTTTTTTTTTTATTTTGGATAATATACCATGTTTTGTCAGAGGGTTGAACTTTGTCCTTCTCCCTTGGTCATCCACGTTCTTACAATAGGAATGTCTTGTCACTGCCATCTATGCTCCAGCTCAAAGACATGCAAATAAGGAATCTGGTCAACCTTAACAACCCAAGTTTGTTCGTAGCAACTGCATTGGCTTATATATCCCTTAATCAGAAACGCGGTGGAGTCCCATCTCATATTGATCGTATTAAATGACTCCAATTTTTCTTTCATAATTCCCTAGCCATAAATATTCCTTATATAGGATCCCCATTTACATGAAAACGGAATATAAACTCTAATATTCTCTATAAAAGACTGGATATAGCTATTTGCAACAATGGTTGGATCTCTTACTACCCAAATTCTGCCCTAACAACAGGCACATTCACTTCAGATCATGTACCTTTCCTTTTTCACACTAGATCTCAAATAGACATACATAAAAAGCCTTTTAAACTTCAACCTAGATGGACCTACAACTTAGAATCTATTGATATTATCAAAAATCTTGGTCATCTTCATTCTCCGGGGTTCCTATGTTTAAATTAACTCATAAACTAAAAAACCTCAAATATGATCTCAAATCTTGGCACAAAAAGTCGTTATGGTAATTTGCATCAAAAATTGAGCAATAATATAGATAAATTAGGTACTCTTCAAAATAGATTGCTAATAAATTCTTCTGACTTACAACTTATCCAAAGGCAAGTTAGACTTCTGGAACAACGGGAAAAACTTATGGTTTTTAATTAATAATTTTGGGGGAGCTATTATAAACAATGGCTCACTCATGGAGATCGTAATTCTAAATTCTTCCATATTAGAAACAAAATTCGCCAACATCGTCGACAACTCTATCGTATTAAGGATCCTTCAGGGGTCTAGATTAATGACCCAAAGTAAATTGCTAATCAATTTACCTCAACTTTTAAATAGAGATTTCAATCAGATTTCCCTACCCAACACAACCTTAATATATTTGAAATATCTCCTTTAATCACACTGGAACAAAACTCTTTGCTCACACAACCTATTTCTAATGAAGAGATCAAACAATCTGTTTTTCAAATGGAACCTTGCAAAGCTCTAAGACCGGAAGGGTTTGGCCTAATTTTCTTCTAAAAATATTGAAACATTATAAAGCAGGATGTTATAAGTGCAGTACAAAGCTTCTTTATTCATGGAAAGATTTTGAAAGAAATCAATCACACCATAATCACCTTCATCTCCAAAGTTGTACACCCAGATAACCCAAATCATTCTAGACCTATTAGCTTATACAACACAATATAAAATTATTTCTAAAATAATGGTCAGTAGACTTTGTCCTATCTTAAATAACATATTGGTCCCTATCAAAATGCTTTTGTGCCGGACAGAAGTATTCAATGCCACCTCCTTCTTATGTAGGAAATTGACCATTTGTTTTATAAGTCAATAAATAAAGTTGGATGGATGGCTACAAAATTAGATATGATAAAGGTTGACGATTAAATTGAGTGGGACTTCCTTTTTCAAACCCTTCAAAAGTTCGGCTTCTATTCCCAACCGATTAATTGGATCTCTAAATGTGTCATTACTTTCTCATATTCTATTAACATAAATGGTCAGCTATATGATTTCTTTAAACCTACTCAAGGGTTACGGCAAGGAGACCCTCTATTCATGTACCTCTTTATCATCTGTATGGATGTACTAGCCAAAAGGCTGGCCTTAGCTTCCCTTGACAAAAAAAAACATAGGATAGGTATCAAAATTAGTCGGTGAGCACCTATTATCCCTATCCTATTCTTTGCAGATGATAGTATTATCTTCTATGAAACCCACAGAAAATCAGCAATGATTCTCAAAAAATCTATTGAGCAATTTCTAAACTCAATCTAGACAACTCATTAATGACCATAAATCATCCATTGTTTTCTCTAAGAAACCTCAACCTTCTGCAAAAAATATCATTGCTTCTATTTTTAACATTCCTCAAAAAGGATCTTTGGGTAAATACTTGGGACTGCAATTCAATCAACGATCAGTTGACAAATCGGTATGCTCTAATGTCATTAACTCTACATCTCATAAAATCCACTCTTGGCAAGTTGAAACGTTATTCAAAGATGGTAAAACAATTATTATTCAAAGAAATCTAGAAGCTATGTCTTCTTACATTATGCAATCTAATGCTATACCACTTAGCACTTGTAAATGGCTAGATAAATCTAAACTAAAATTCGTTTAGAAATCAAACTCTACTTCAGAAAGACTATCCCTCATTGCCTGGAATAAAGTATGTCGGCCAAAACAAGAAAGTGGACTAGGACTTAGTAAATCAAAAGCGATCAATAATGCTTTTCTGGCGAAGTTAGGTTGGAAAATCTTAACCCAACCTCATAACATATGGGTTCAAACTATTAAAGCTAAATATTTTCCACAAGCAAGCTTTTTTGAAGTTCGAAAAAACCCGTCTAACGCACCTATTTGGATCACATTTTAAATCAAAGAACAGTTCTCAGAAAGGAATTCGATGAATAGTAAGCAACAGACAACATATTAATTTTTGGTATGATAACTGGTGTTTACCAAATAGCATAGTAGAACATCTCAACTACTCACTACAACGTATTGACAATCTGTACCTCAAAGTGAGATATTTTATTACTCCTACATATCAATGGGATTATGCTAAACTCCATCATTTTGTCCCCCCGGCTATTGCAAAAATTATTAAAGGCATTCTTGTTCCTTATACCCCTCAGAAGATTCCACATGTTGGGATTTGACAGCTAATGGGCAATTTAACACTAAATCAGCCACACGACTAGCGCACTATATTAAATATGGAACCTCTCAAAGCTGGCAATTTGCATGGATTCGGAAGTTAGACATAGCCTCTAATTTTCTTATCTTCCTTTGGTTATTATTTCATAATGCACTACCTACTCGATCAACATTAAATGCTCGAGCAATGCATTGCCAAGATGTAATACACCGTATATTCATATTTATAAATATTTTCAATAAAAAATTTATATTGAAATATATTGTGCTAAAGAAATTGTGATTTTGATTTTAGCTAATGTAATTGGCATGTATTTAGCATTATTTTTAACTAATTAACTTGTAAAGGTATACTACTTTGTTAATTTTGAATCATCTCTTTAATATTTTGTATTTAGCATTTAGCTTCCAAAAAAAAAAAAAAGGAAGAGAACATTGCATGAAACACGTGTTAAAGAAGCCACCTAAGTGGGTTTTGAGTCATCAAGCCTTCATTCACTTTTTCCACATTAGTGATATCAACATCAGTTTACAATAAAAAGCCAAACTCTTATCAGTTTCTTCTTCCCCAGAACACACATGCCTCCTTCTTGCCATCTTCATCTATCTCCACCATCATCAACCTCTCTCTCTCTCTCTCTCTCTCTCTCTCTCTCTCTCTCTTAATCACTCTATCATCATCGTCACCATCTCCATCACCACTATCACTATTCACCACCACTCAAAGCATGGCCCACCTTGCGCATATCACTACTGTTCGTCCTCCTCTCTTTCTCTGTTTCGGGCCTCACCCAGTTAACGCCAAGGCTACACGGCCAACCACCTAGAGTCGCTGCCCGAACCCGCCATCATCGAGTCTTGAATCACAAGGTCGAAACCCTTCACCTTCTAATCTTATGATTTTAAAATAATTGTATTTTTAGATTTCAAGTTTAATCTAGGAGTTTGAAACTAAATTAGTTTCTGATTTATATTGTTTGTGTATATGGGATTCGAGAACGTGAACCAAAACTGACTTAGAGCAAAGGAAGCATACGTGTATTTTACGGGTCGAAGTCGAAGCAGAGGTACACAACACTATTGGAGTTGGATGTTTTATTATGTGAATTAAATTAGCTGACTTACTTGTTGGATTATATGAGTTGTTTATGGTTATTGTTATTGTTTAACTGAACTGATTTACTAAACTGGTAACTTTTTCGGATTAGCTAAATTAGGTTGATATTTGGTAAAATGATGCATTTGGGATGATGTTTGATTTGAGTTAAATAGGCTTTATAGTTGTATAGTAATGACTTAGGACTAAAAATGAGATCGTGTACTAATTTCGGGAAGCCGTGCCATTGTTGGTTTCCGATGTATTGAGCTGAAAATGATGTTGCGAAACTATGCGATTATTGATATGATACGACATGATATGATATGATATGATATGATATGATATGATATGATATGATATGATATGATTCGGTTTGAGGCTCGTAAGTCGTTAGTTACTTAGTTCTTGGTATGTGGGTTAGTAACTTATTGGGTGTTTACCCAAAAGTGATGAATAAGTTACTGCTTTTGATATTGTGATATGAATGTCATTTGTCCCAGAGTGGATAGTGATATTGTTGGCCAAGGGCCATGTAATACATATGAGATTGAGATTGAGATTGAATGGTTTTGTTTGCGGTTGTACCGCCGTGTTCACTACCTACATGACTAAGGCTGAGAGCTAGTGACGAAGAGCAATTGGCACTTCTATTTGGTATTGAGTTGAGTTGTTAATACCTTTAGCTTAGAGAGAGAATGATTATTGTATTGGAGACTAATGAGAGAATTACACCTATAAGGGAATTTAGATATAAGATTTGATTATATTTATTATTTATTATATTTTTGGATAATTAAACGTCGGAGTGGTTTACTCAGCAAATTTTATTTGCTGACGGATATTATGTGGATCCTGTAATGACCTATTGGGGGGCACCACTCTCTCAATGGTGAGCAAATAAGTGCAGGATTGTTGAGCAGGGTTGTCGATCAAGATAGCAGAAAGAAGACGTGAGACGCTCAATTATATTTAGAAGTGTTTTGTATTTCTTTGTATAACGGATTGAATTATAATATATAATTAGAGCGGGTTCAATTAATGATTATCAGTCGGATTGATTTGATACTATATCGTTTTGCCNNAACATTTACTTTCAGAGAGTAAATATGGTGGTAATGCCCCAAAATGATTTTGCTTCCGCATTATCTAAAATAAAATTTGGCATTCATTATTTAAAAAATTTTCTAAATTTTAGGGTTTTACACAAGACATTTTCCCCCGTTGCAATGCAAATGGGAAAAATTTGGACCATCTATTTTTATCCCTTGGTCACCCACGTTCAACCCATACATGTCGGACATTACTCATGTTGACCAATGAGTCAGGGCTTACTGCCTTCCACTTCAGAATTAGAATGTTCTGGCTTTATCTACATTGTTTAATCATGTAGGCACGATGCTTCGTATAGACGATAACTCTCATTATTTTCTTGAAACTAAATATATTAATATGTGTGTCTGAATATCGATATCACCAAGCTTTTCCAAGTTTTTTACATGTTAGATAATCATGAGTATGGTCTTTATTACAAAGGACTTCTTAATCCGTGTACTTTGTGTGGTGACTTAAATCAAAAATTGACCTTTTCCCAAGAAAAAGATTCATAAACCCACTCATGTAGTAAAAAACAAACCTTGTGAACCTTCTCTTGAGACAAAAGACACCAATACTTCTTCCCCGTATAATGCTTGTAAAGATGAAAATTGAATTAAAATACAATCGAAAATTGCCTCGAAACCCCAACTTCAGGTATCCAGAAAAAATAAGCCCAATCAAATGGTTTCCGACCAGAGAGAGGCAGAAGCTGACCATAGAGCTTCTGCAGCCACTGGTCCCCAGACCACCAAGGTGAATGTAGTCACATGACCACCTCCCAAAAGTCTTCTATGTCACTGGATACTAGGAACACAATTCAGCCGCTGCAGGCTTTGCCAACCACCCCTACGCCTCTAGAAACTGACTTTCACATTGCTAGAAAATCTCCATTGCATTAACCGTTATAGTTAATTGACACAATTGGTAACAAACATCCCGAAGATAATTACAATGAGGACGAGCTTTACTATTCGGAGGACTTTAATGATGAAGAAGACATCGAGGATGATAACCTGTTTGCCCTGTTAAATAATGTCGAACCTGAATTGCTCTCTACAAACACCTCTAAGAAAAGAAAAATGATGATACTAATTATCCTCACAATTAAGAAGACTGATTACACTCCTTTGACTCTTCACTACGAAAGCATAACCAAGACTAATCTTCTTTTGTTCACATATGTTTTCTTGTTGGCAATCTATTTGCAGGATCCATCTTTGCCTTATCCGTTTTTGTTCTCCTAGCAATACTATACGTCTCGGGTATACGTCACTAAGTTTGCATGGAATGGGAATGAATCATGATGTTGTTGTGCTGTCGTTTGATGTTCACTAGTGTTTCGTCATGCATTACTATTATGAAATAAAACGTGATGCCCTGAATCACATGTATTTGTTACATTTGCTTGTTGTGTCTACTTTCGATGGTGCTGCAACTTGCTACCTGAAGTGCGTTGGCCATTCCTATGTGCGGTGTGGTGCTAGTGTCTGTGGACAGAAGCTTATATGTATCTTCCTTGTCCAACGTGTCAAGTGTATTTTGTTGAACGTTATGTATCAAATATATATGTACTGTCAGTTTATTAATGAACGGTGTGGTTACATGTGGAATGTGTGAAAATTTAAGTATCAAGCTCTTATCTCTTTTTGCACTCATAGGACGTTTAAATTTCATGCCTTCTGCTGTTGTGATTCTAAGAAAGAAAGAATGCCTATCCCAAGAAGATGACTTATCATAAGCTACTTCTATACGACCGAAGCCTCTTGGCTTCATGAACTGTTTTGTGATCACATGTTATCATCATGGATATGCCTCTTAGTTTGGGAAACACGCATCTCTCACTATTTCTAGAGTCGCTCACTTCGCCGCGTTCTAAGGAAGATGTGTCTTTCAAGTGTAAGGACTTGCTGCAATAGACATATCGTTGCATGTTATATGATAATACTCATACTACATTCTAGTGTATTTTGGAACCGTCCTTTTGGAATAAAGATCTATAAGTGTAAGATGATAAGTTTGTTTGTGTATCACCAGTACATAAAGGACTTTCATTTTACCTTCATTATTGTCTTCTTGTACAGGTGGATCCTTACCCCATAATTTTTGTGGGAAATTATGACAAACTCTCATCATGCTATCCCATGTATTCTAAGTTCGAATTTTTGTAAATGAAAGTCCATCCTTTATCTCCTTTAAGTCTGTCGATAGGTTTGCCTTAAACTCATGAAAAGTTTTGGGATCTACATATGTTTTCCTAAGTGCTCGCAACCTGTCTTGTTTGGTCAATAGAACAAAAACGCAAGGAAGTTCTTTGCACAGTTTCATTATTTGGTTTCCTTTTTTCGAGTCTTGGGGCACGTCGGTGCACAAGCTCACATAATTAATGATTTTTGTTTCAGCCCGACTAGCTCATGTCTCGATTTCATCGCTATATTTTTGTTCTCATTGTTTCAAATCATCGAAATTACTATTTTAATAAAGTGTGCTACGTAACTCATGTTATGTCACCAATCTTAGGCCACAAGTATTGCGCTAGTTCTTAATTATTTGGAGTCCACTTTATTTATACAAACCCGAAATACTAATAATAAATTATAGGATTTGGCTTTCCCAAATTCTGCATTATTATCTAAAACGATCGTTTTGGACAGAGTCGTCAACAATAATGAGACTTACCATATCATAAATACATCACTTATGTATAAGTTGAGGTTCACTTGCAACCCATTTAAAAAATCCAACTTTTTCTTGAAGCCGTTTGAACAAATGAATCTATGTTTTAGTAGATTGTTCAAACTTTTCTCCCATAATTTATCGAACCAAGTATCTCACAGTTGGCTTGGACTTATTTATCACCAGCCCATATACTTTAAATTATCTAACTTTTCTTACAAGAATCACGACAACCTTTTGCTATCCTATTCGCCTCCTGCTATATTTAAAATTATTACTTTAATATGAGGTTCATCAGCTGGAACATTTATGGGGCAAAGAAGCCTTCTGCTAAACGAGAACTTAAATACCTAAAGTAAAAATTAAATCTGTACATTATTTTAGTCTTGGAAACTAAAACTTCTTTTGTTAATTCTCAACGTATTGCTTCATCCCTAGGCTTCCACCATTTTGATATTGTTAACTCTCTTGGTCAAATGGGTGACATCTGGGCCCTCTTGAATTCAAAGTCCATTGAAGTAATCTCTACCTCCAAAATAGATAGATGTGTCACATTACACGTTCTCGATAGGAAAAAATCAAAAGCAATGTCTTGTCACTGCCATCTATGCTCCAGCTCAACAACATGAAAATCAGGAATTCTTGTCAACCTTAACAACTCAAGTTTATTCATGGCAACTGAATTGGCTTATATATCGTGTACTTTAACCAACTGCTTACCCTTAATGAGAAACGTGGTGGAGTCCCAGCTCACATTGATCGTATTAAATGACTCCAATCATTCTTTCATAATTCCCAAGCCATAGATATTCCTTACACAGGATCCCCATTTACATGAAAACGAAATATAAACTCTAACATTCTCTATAAAAGACTGGATATAGCTTTTTGCAACAATGGTTGGATCTCTTACTACCCAAATTCTGCCCTAACAATTGGCACATTCACTTGTTCAGATCATGCGCCTCCCCTTTTTAACACTAGATCTCAAATAGACATACATAAAAAGCCTTTCAAATTTCAACTTGGATAGACCTACAACCTAGAATCAGTTGATATTATCAAAAAAGCTTGGTCATCTTCATTTTCTGGGGTTCCTATGTTTAAATTAACTCATAAACTAAAAAACCTAAAATATGATCTCAAATCTTGGCACAAAAGTCACTATGGTAATTTGCATAAAAAATTGAGCAATAATCTAGATAAATTAGTTACTCTTCAAAATAGATTGCTAATCAATCCCTCTGACTCGCAACTTATCCAATGGCAAGTTGGACTTCTAGAACAACGGGAAAAACTTATGATTTTTAATCAATAATTTTGGGGGAGCTATTATCGAAAACAATGCCTCACTCATGGAGATTGCTATTCCAAATTCTTCCACATTAGAATCAAAATTTGCCAACATCGTTGAAAGCGCTATCATATTAAGGATCCTTCAGGAGACTAGATTAATGACCCAAAGTAAATTGCTAATCAATTTACCTCAACTTTGAAACTGAGATTTCAATCAGATTTCCCTACCCAACACAACCTTAATATATTTGAAATACCTCCTTTAATCACACAGGAACAAAGCTCTTTGCTCACACAACCTATTTCGAATGAAGAGACAAACAAGCTGTTTTCTAAATGAAACCTTGCAAAGTCCAAGGACCGGAAAGGTGGCCCAATTTTCATCCAAAAATATTGGAACATTATACAACAGGATGTTATAAGTGCCGTATAAAGCTTCTTTATTCATGGAAAACTTTTGAAAGAAATCAATCACACCATAATCACCTTAATCCCCAAAGTTGTACACCCAAATAACCCAAAGAAATCCTTCCCCTCATGGTTCCGACTTCTTCACCATACCCGAACCCGAACCCTAAACCAAGTCATCCTTTAGTCATTACAACAAACACCATCTCAGTGATGATGAGGATAAAGTAGAGAAAGAAAGTGAGATGGAAAGGGAAAGGGAAGAGGTTCATTGTAGTGAATTTGGGGGGGGGGGGATCATTACAGCACTAGCATGCTCTAGCAGTTCTGATTCAGGGGATGAGGATGATGAGAGGGATGCTAGATCCGAGATCTCCGAAATCCCCTTCGAGGCGGCCCGGTCCCATTACGTTCTTTTTCCTCTCTTCTCCGCTTACTACTACTACTACCACTACTACTCTCTAACACTTAGCATTTAAGAGTTCAAGAGGATTAACCTCTCAGATTAGTCCATAATTAGAGGGTTTAATACCTAATTTCAAAAACAAAAGTGTTTTAAAACTAAAACTCTTCCTCAATTTTTTTTATCTTTTCTTCCTAACACCAATTGAGGACCTTGGTTAAGGGTAATTAGTGAGTAATTAACTCACTTCTTCAAGTTAAAGGGTGGATCATCCAAAGGTGAATCAACCACAAAGGTAAGACTTTCCATTCCAATTTCAATTTTCCATCATTTTCTCTTAATTACACTTACTAACTTTGTTTGAATTTGTATGGCCATTTGATCTTTTTTTTTTTGGGAATTTTTGGCGTGGTTGAGTGTCCCCCGCTTCTTGCGGGGGGAACCTCTCCAACCCGTCACCATAAGCAAAATGGCTACTTGCCATTAGACGTCATTTTGACCCCAACCAACCGTTATGAGCAAACTTGAGGGTTGAGAGCTTAAGTTGATGATTTTGTGATTAGTATAAAAATAAAATTTTTCAAATTTTTTTTTTAACTAAAATCAGCAAAAAATAAACAAAAATCGTGCTTGTATGCTTGGACAATGAATAAAGGAGTATCGGAAGACATGTTTATCTTTCGAATTTTCGTACAATTTGACACCTTGTAACTAAAAATTCAATTGCTCACTCGTTTGAAGTCGGATTGAAGTGATTCAAAATCCTACTAGAAGCTAACGCAAAAATCTTTATTTTGACACCAAGAATGCATGATTTGAACCATAGTATTGTTTTGAGAATCCCTTTGAATTTGGGTTAAATTTCAATAATGATTAGTGCATAACCTACGATAATGGCTTATTTTATATTAATCAGTTAGGATTTTAGATTTCCATCCTTAATAACAAATGAAGTAGAAGTTTAGGGCTTTCCAACGACACCTACCACGTCTCCAAAATCTCAGTAGTTTAGGAGATGTAATTTTTTCAACTTCACCCAGTGAACTGTCGATGGACTGGACCTAGAATTTTACCATTAATTAAAAATAAAAATATTTTAAGTCACTAAAATTATTTTGTGCAGTCTTTCTAAGTACCCCTACGGGTCAGTAGCACATACAAAAAACTTCATTCAGTTTTGATTAACCAAAAAATCACAAACAAAGTTTTAGTAACCCACTGTCCAGTTTAACGATCAAACTGTAAATAGTCTAAAACCGAACCGGGTTTGAGTCTCCTTGACCCACGTTTTTAGATGTCCAAATGGACGATTCAAAAAGATACCATTAGGATTTATAATCAGCTCATTTAAATTTTTAACCAGTTTATGGTGATTTTTCCAAGTTGGGCCAGACCCACTGTCCCGCCCAGTTAAGCTGTGGAATTTGAGAATTTTTGATAAATTCATTTTCAGTCAATAAAATACAAAACTTTCTATTCTAGTACTTCAACAAGTGTAATAGCTCTCACATTTGTTTCGTAATTTTTAGAGTTTATTTGACACATTTTCCATAATTAAAGTATTAAATTGTTAGTAATAAACTGTTACCCGGAATCGCCATCCAACCTCAAACGATCCCCCGGAGGTCTCTATGCCTCGATATGACTTCATCTATGCCCGAGTGGACTTTTGATGACTCCCACGAGTGAAGACCGACTTCAAATGAGCATTTTTTATTATTAGGACACTTGTCCTACTTTTTAGGCTATTTTATGCCAGTTTTCCTATTTTTAGGACTTTCTAGCATTTTTCATTTTTGGAATGTTGTATTTTATTTTTACATCCGACCATGTAAAAACAATCTCCCAAGACCATCTAGTGGAATTTTATTTATCGCTTTCCTTTCATGCTTGACATCACCTGTAAATTCAACTCGGCTTTTATAATAAAATGAATCCAGTTGGCGATTCTCAATCGTATTTAAACCGCGATTCAATCTTGACATATTGGGCCCACTCATATCAATTTGGGTCATGATGAAAATGTCTGCCCCGATATTGACTCCCTATGGATTATCTCTAAACAAGATAACTTCTAAGTAGATATGCCCACAGTGGAATTACTTGGCTCT
>ONZA01002228.1:12587-24846 GCA_900322205.1 Kewa caespitosa
ATAAAAATAACTTTTATAAAAGTACTATTTGAAATGAAGGTAACAATACAACTTTTACATTGTAAATTATTATGATTTTCAGACACTCCATTATTCTCAGACACTCCATACTGACTTGATCATCGGAGGACTGTTCCCCTGACTACGCCGGGGGTAGTTCATGTGCGTTTTTTGCGCAGGTACCCTTCTTCCGACGAGACACATCAACATTCTCCTCATCTCAAACAACCAAGACTCTTCAACCCTTTGAGTGTTCGAGGGTCCACTCTCCTTACCCAAAATCACCGAAAACATTTGGCGCCGTCTGTGGGGAGTGGCTAGACAAGGTTACATGAGATTGAGGAACAAAAAACACATACAAACACCTGAATCAAAGAAGACCAGTTCGATGTCAAACTACGATGAAGACCAGTCGGCCTCGTCCGCAGGGAGACGAGTTGGAACCCAGCCCCCTGTCACGAGGGAGGAGCTGGTGGCCCTACAGGCCAACATCCTGGGGGACATGCACAAGATGTGCACGACCCTCCAGGAGAACATCCTCCAGCATGTAAGAGTGACGAAACACCGAGATGGAGGTGCCTCAAAGAAAACAAATGAGCGCTCGAAGAACAAACACGACCTGGAGTCGCAAACCACCAAAGTGCTAAAGACTCCCCCATTCATCCTGAGCGGTTCCAAGTCCTCCTCTTTGAAGTCCAGGAGCAAGTTGAAAGCCTTCGGATGGAGCGAGAGCACGAAGAGGCATGGAAAGCCTATAGAAAACGTGGCAGACCTACGACCTTCCATCGAAGCGATGAAGAAGAGAAGAAGAGAGGCCAAAGGGGAGGTAGAGAGCCCTAAAAAAGAAGACGTCAGAGAGATTATCCGGCGCAGGCGCGCCGAAAGGCTACAGGAGCAGCGGGGGCACGTCCTGACCCGTCTAGCGCCGAAGGACTACGACAACATCACGAAGAGTTTCAAGGGATTAGCGATAAGTCCGGACCTTACCATAAAGGTCCCTTTCAACGAAGAGATCATGGCTTATCCGTTGAACCTGAACTCTCAGATTGGAAAGATGAACCTGATGGCCTACGAAGCGGCGATGATGACGCAAGAACGGAACGATGCCACTTACTGCCGACACTTCGCCGGGACCCTGAGGGTAGGGCCATTAAGTGGCTGGATAGCCTCCCTTGTCACAGCATTCACACCTTCGACGAGCTCTGCCGAGTCTTCACAGAGAACTTCATGACCTACAAAAAGACGGAGAAGTGCTCAGAAGACCTCTTCAACATCTTTCAGGGGAAGAAGGAGCCGATGAAGGATTACGATAAGCGTTTCAACGAAGAATGCCTAGAGATCACCGATCTCGACTAGACGATAGCGTGCACGGCTTACGTCAAGGCTATCATTAGAATAAGTGAAATTTTGAAAGATTTTGAACACATGAAGATGAAGAAGGAGAAGCTCACACTACCCTTCATTCGGGCCTATTCGTCCAAGTTATTCAGGGCTAGGAAAAGGTCCGGGGAACGGAGGGCATCGAAGAGAGAAATAGTACGATGACAAGCTAAGATCATCAAGAAACGAAAGGAGAAAGGCTGAAACACTGACAGTCGAGAAACCCCAATTCAAGAAGAAAGGGTCGGGAGGAGGAGGAGGCCAAAGCGGGTTCAAAAGGCGGGGGAAGCCCGAAAGAAAAATGCCGAAGAGCCCCGCGGTGAATCAAATATTGAATTGTAATCAAGAGGCCGTCTTGGCAAAAATCAACCCCAAACTACTTCCCAACGCAACCCCGTTGAAGGAAGGCACATAGAAGAGCTACTTCTTCTGCCAACACCACAAAAATCATCGTGATAGTACGAGGTACTATCGGGATTTGGGTTTGCACCTTGAAAAACTAGCCCAGGGAGGAAATCTCAACTCCTTACTGAAGGACAGGGGTACGACCACCGTCCTGCCAGACCAGGGGGCAACAGCCGATCCTGTAGCCTCAAGATCCTCTTCGGACTCCTACGAGTTTGCTGTCATCTTGGGTGGCCCGGCAGGAGGTGGCCTTACAAGCAAAGTAAAAACGAGCTCATCTCAGATCCCTCTACCAAATCATGTTGATTGAGGAAGTTCCCAAGTTCGAGAACCCAATCACCTTCGACGAGACGGACATGAGGCCTCTCTAGTTCCCACACGATGATCCCCTCGTCGTTGAAGTAAACGTCACCAACACACTGGTGAAGAGAGTCCTAATAGACATGGGAGCTCGACGATGCGATCACAACCAGTTGCCTCATGGAACTCAGCTACACTTCGGACAAGGTGATACCGAGCAGTCACTCGGTGGTAGGTTTTGGCGGGAACAAAGTCCTACCGATGGGAAGTATTGAAGTTCCAGTAAGGATAGAGCCAAAGAACGAAGCCAGGCATGTCGTCTCGGAGTTCCTCGTCGTCAACGTCCCGCTCCCTTACAACGTCCTCCTTGGGAGACCTACTTTGAATAAAATCAATAGGACACCCAACATGATGCTACTTACGTTGAAGTTCCATTGGGGGACGACGGGGAAATAGGGAAAATCCTTGGCGATCAAAAGGAAGCTAGGACTTGCTACATCCAGTGCCTGAACAACAAGAACATTGTCCCGGAGAAGACGCTACCGCCTGCTGAGACCAACGCCTTGACCCCCGCCGAGAACAGTTCGAAGAAAAGGAAGAAGGGAATCCCCAAAGAAAAAATCATTGTGAAAATAGAGGACGTTACCCCCACTAAAAAGGAGAAGGGGAAGGAAGTACAGTGCCTCATGGTAGACATCATCCTACCGGAGGTTGCCGACGCAAGGATTGAAGAAAGAGAGAGAGCCACCCCTTCAAGTGGCAAGGTAGAGGTCATCCTGAACCCCTCTCGTCCAGAACGAGTCACATACCTCGGTGACAAGCTGGACAAGGCCACCAAGGAAGGACTGATGGAACTCCTCCGAGAATATCAAGATGTCTTCGCCTTCGGTCCGGACAAGATGCCCGGCATCGACAGATCTCTCATGGAACACAACCTTGGAGTAAACCCCAAGTTCAAACCCGTTAAGCACAAGAAGAAACATCTGGGCGAAGAGCAAAGCCGAGCCGCATCGGCCGAGGTGAAGAAGTTGTTGGAGGCCGGTTTCATAAGGGAATGCTGATACCCTAAGTGGCTCGCCAACGTTGTGATGGTAAAGAAGACCACCGATAGTTGGAGAATGTGCTTCGATTACACCGATTTGAACAAGGCCTGCCCGAAGGACCCCTTCCCTCTCCCGAGGATAGACAAACTCGTTGATTCTACCACGGGCCATGAACTTTCGAGTTTCATGGACGCCTTCTCCGGAGACCATCAAGTCTTCATAAAGAAGAAGGACCAGAGCTAAATGGCCTTCATCACCGACGACGGAGTTTTTTGCTATAAGATGATGTCGTTCGACCTGAATAACGCCGGTGCGACTTTCCAGAGGCTCGTCCAAAAGGTCTTCGAGGGCAAATTGGCAGAAACCTCAAAGCCTATGTGGACGACGTCATCACTAAAAGCGCGAAGTCTTCTGACCATGTAGAAGACCTGAGGGAGACGTTCGAAACCCTAAGGAGAAACAAGATGAAACTCAACCTGAAGAAGTGCGTCTTCGGGGTGAAGGGAGGAAAGTTCTTGGGTTTCATGGTAAGTGAGAGAGGCATCGATGCAAATCCAGAAAAGGTGAAGGCTCTGATTGACATGGAGCCCTAAATGTGTCAAAGATGTGCAAAAGTTAACCGGATGCATCGCGCCGCTCAACCGTTTCATCTCCAAGTCCGCCGACAAGTGCACAAACTTCTTCTCGGCACTTAGCAAGGGGACGAGGTTCAAATGGAGTGGCGAAAAACAAGAAGCCTTTGAGAAGTTGAAGCTATACCTATGCTCCTTGCCCAAAATAGCTTCGCCCAAGCCTGAGGAGAGACTTTTCCTCTACCTCGCCGTCTCTGAAAGGGTTGTCGCCTCAGTCCTCATCAGGGAGGAAGGGAGGAGACAAGAGCCCGTCTACTTCACCAGCCATACCTTGTGTGGTGCCGTATTCTGATACTCCATTCTAGAGAAGTTCGCCCTCGGAGTCCTCATCATCTCCCGGAAGCTAAGACCCTACTTCCAGAGCCATCCCATAACAGTTCTAACAAATTGACCCCTGAAGAAGGTACGTGGCAAGCTAGACTCATCCGGAAGAGCGCAGGTGTGGGCTCACGAACTTACAGATTACGATATCTCATACGAGCCCAGAAGGGCAATAAAAATTCAAGCCCTTATAGACTTCTTGGCCGAACTGGCGTCTTTGGAGAAGACTCCGAGTTACTGGACCAAATCCTGGTTGATGAGTGTGGACGACTCATCATGCAAGAGCGAAAGTGGGGCGGGCATAGTCATCACCTCGACGGAAAGAGATGTCTTTGAATATGCAATGAGATTTGGGTTCCAGGCATCTAACAACGAAGCTGAGTATGAAGCCCTCATCACGGGGATGGAGATGGCCCAGTCCACCAGGACAAGAAAGCTCAAAGTAAGGATGGACTCCCTACTCGTCGTCTCACAGATCTCAGGAGACTGCGAAGCCAAGGGAGAAGGGATGAAGGCATACCTTGGAAAAGTTCAGGAGATGATCAAGTGCTTCAAAGAGGTGATAGTAAAGCATATCCCGAGGTCAGAGAACCACCATGCCGATGTGCTGGCCCGTCTGGCCAGCTTGTCAGCCGAAGGGGTATTTCGGAACATCATTTGAGAAGAAAAGAGAAGAGAAGTATCGAATCAGAAATTAAAGTCTATCTTCTCGACCATAGAGATGAATGGAGGGAGCCATTGATGGCATGGCTAGGAGAGGGGAAGCTCCCTGACGACGAAAAGGAAGCAAAAAAGGTCCAGACAAGGGCCAAATGGTTTGAGCTTAGGGATGGCACCCTGTACAAGAGGGGATTGAGCCTCCCGTTGCTGAAATGTATCTCAAACACACAAGGGAAGGAAATCATCCGGGAAGCCTACGCTGGTACCTGTGGGGCTCATCAAGGAGGAAGAATCGTAGCTCACAAGATCCTAAGACTAGGCTTCTATTGGCCCACTCTGAAGAGTGACGCAGCCGAAATGATCAGAAGCTGCGAGAAGTGCCAAGTCTTCGCTCCGGTCCCGAAGCTCCCTTCCGCCGAAATGACACCGATCCTCTCTCCAATGTCCTTTCACTTATGGGGCATAAACATAGTCGGTCCTTTCCCACAAGCACCAGGACAGCTGAAGTACGCCATCGTCGTCGTCAATTACTTCACCAAGTGGATCGAGGCAAAGGCTGTTAAGAACATAACAATTGTCGATGTGAAGAAGTTCATCCTAGAGAACATCATCACACATTTCGGCACACCCCGAAGCATCATCTTCGACAACGGTCGACACGCCAAAGCTCACTAACTAGTTTGAAGAATATGGGGTGAAAGCAAACTTCACAGCTGTAAAAAGGCCCTAGACGAATGGCCAGGTGGAGTCAAGCAACAAAATCTTGGTGAATGGTATTAAGAAGAAGCTTGACAAAGCCAAGGGTGAGGTTTTATGGGCGTCGAGAACAACTAAGAAGGCAATCACAGGAGAAACACCGTTCAACCTCGTTGACGGTTCTGAAGCAGTACTCCCACTGGATCTAGCCAACAAGAGTCCGAGGGTTGAAAACTTCGACCCCGAGACAAATGACGAGAGGCTAAAACACAACCTCGACCTCCTCCCATAGGTACGAGGGGACTCACTGTTAAGGGTTGAAATCTACAAGGAAAGGATGACGAGAGCTTTCAATCGAAGAGTGAAAGCGAGAAAGCTGAACGTGGGAGACCTCGTCTTCAGAACCATGGAATCTGTGGGAAGACAGAATGAAAAAGGGAAGATGACACCCAACTGGGAAGAACCCTACAGTGCAACGGAAGTCATAAACTCAAAGACTTACCGACTGGAACCCTAAAAAGGAGGAAAATAGGAAGACCATGGAATATCAACGACCTCCAGAAGTTTTTCATCTAGGACGCGGTCTCATCATGGAGCCTCGTCAGGGTGGGCACCCCTAAATAACCTTGACACTTTCGATTCCTAAATTTCTCTAGATGACGCGGTAGGCTTCCCCAAGCAGCCTCTTATCCATTTTGTGAGGCCATTGGCCGCGAGGGGTAGGCTCCCACAAACAGCCTTTTATCTATTTTGTGAGGCCTTCGGCCATTAGGGGACGGGTCCCCCAAGAAGCCATGAATGGATTTGTTTTCGACTCTCATGCCTTTTCGTCTATATATTGCCTTGCAAGTTCTTCTATTATATTTTGATAGACGAAGCTCCACCACGGGGGCAAATGAACTAAGTCTACATCACGGTTAGACGAGACCCCACCATGGGGGCAAATGAATTAAGTCTACATCACGGTTAGACGAGACCCCACCATGGGGGCAAATGAACTATAGTCTACGACACAGTTAGACGAGACCCCATCCCGGAGGCAAATGAACTTAGTCTACAACACGGTTAGACGAGACCCCATCCCGGAGGCAAATGAACTTAGTCTACGACACGGTTAGACAAGACCCCGCCATGGGGGCAAATGGACTTAGTCTATGACATGGTTAGACGAGACCCCATCCTGGGGGCAAATGAACATAGTCTATGACACGGTTAGACGAATCACCACCCTGGGGGTAAATGAACTTAGTCTACGACACGGTTAGACAAGACCCCATCCCGAGGGAAAGAACAGAGAATCCCATTCAAGTTCACAACATGCAAAGATAGACAAAGGCAGTAAAGAAGAAAAGATGAGACCCCGTCCTAGGTGGTAGATAATCATCAAACTCTTTCATATTTCATTAAAGTTCTACACAAAGATTTCAGCATACAAAAAGTACAAAGGAAAATCCTAAATGCTGAAGGAAAGCTAATACGCCTTCTTCCGTATGGGGGAGAACCCTAAAATTTTGGCGAGGGGGACACCCGGACAAAGCTGTAGGAAGAGACCCAAGAGGCCCACGAGAGGACGGAGGAAGACAAGGCGGAGGACGAGGACATAAGGTAATATGCCAGGTCGTTCCAACTTGGAGGAATGCATTTCAAACGCACCCTCCATCACCGATGCCCACAACCCGCCCCAGATCTTAGCTTCACCGAACCCTTTTTATGATCCACCAGACCCTCTTCCCGACGGGACGAGATATAGCAGCCAGGCGAGGCTGCCTCTCTCAGTTCCCAGAAGAGAAAACAGGCAGAGAGAGACGGCACGGGAGCAAGCTCATCTTCTGGGCCGCGAATGGAAAATGGATGAAAATCCACCAGCAACCCATTCAGTGGGCCGAGGGCCAAAGAACAGCTGCACGACCCCCCACCGACTGGCATCCCCTCATAAGTCAAGGATGTTAATCATCGGAGGGTAATGAGATAAGAAAATCGACCCCATCGAGGACACGATCGTCAAAAAGCGTTAAACATGGGTCTAATGCAAAAACGAGACCACCAGGGTCGTCATAGCCGCGGACGAAGCACATCTCGCCGTGGAAAAGAAGGGGAAAAGAGACGAAAAGGGCAGAACTTTGAGAAAGAAAAGACATGCTCCTTACTCAGAAAGGGAAGTGAGGGGAGAAAAGGAAAGGTGCAAGGAAAAAATGACCCAAAGGCCCCCCTTTTATAGGTAAAGCCAAGCACGGTCAACGGCCCAGATCACCTGCGAAAAATAGGGGATGCGCGACACATGGTGTAACGCTCCCCAAGAGGATAAGAAACATGGGGAATTCCGAAAATAAGGGAACGTTTCCAAAAGAGATAACACATGCAACAAAAGCCTCGACCTTCGAGCCTCATCAACGAGCGCCAAAATTTTCCAAGTGTAGGAGACGATGGTCCCACCCTCAGCACTATTATGAGCACATAGCACAAGACGAAGGCCCACCCTCTCGTCTACATCTCTTCGTCGACAACTCCTAGCCTTGATCAAGTAGGGGCAACATGACGAAAGACTACTACCTCTCATCCACCCTCTCAGCAAATTACCCAGCTTTCATTGCATTCAAACGGAGATTACTCGACCAAGGCCGGGACGAACAGATGGACGAAGCATAAGCATAGAAAAGATGGAAAACTTCCATTAGAAGATAAAATCATTCACAATTCATTACAAGACAAAAGCAAAAAATTACAACCCTCTTCAAGATGAAGGAGAGAATGGGGAAGAAGCGACGGCCGCACCATCATCGATGGCACCATGATCCTGGGGTGAGGAAACACCCTCGACAACATCCTCCAGGGGAGACATGCCCTCATCAGCATCTTGACCTTCGGCCTCCTCACCATAAGCACCCTCGGCATGAGGCCCAAGGTGATCCCCAATTGCATCCAGGAAGCCAATGCCGAAGTTCGAGAGGTCGACAATTGGTGCCTTACAGTAGGGGTCCCGAGGGTTCCACCCCAACTCCTCCGCGTAGGCCTCCTCGGTCGTCGAAGTATATTCCCTCACCTGGGACAAAAGTATCACGACCCGCCTTGCCAGCAAGGCCGAATAGCCTTCCTCGGAGTCGAAGATGGCCATGAAGGGCTCCCTGAGGCTCTCTAGGAACACCCTGTCGGAGGCAACTACCTTATCTTCCAAGGACTTGGAGATGGCATTCGTCACTTCTCTCTCTTCCTTCTCCCTGGCCAGCTCAGCCTCGAGAGCCGCAATCTTCTCCTTCCCCTTGGCCATTTCGGCCTCGACGACGGCAAGCTTCGCATCCATCTCGACTTTCTCCTTCTCAAGAGAACTGCAACGATGGGAGAACTAGTCCCTCTCCTTCTCGACTTTCTTATTAGCCCTCTCAGCCCTCTCCTTAGCCTTCACGGCCTCGTCCGTCTCCTTCTCGGCACCCTGAGATGACGCTTCACGCCAATCTATCTTGGTATAGTGCCGAGATAGCAGCACCGCCTACACGGAGAAAACAGGTTAGTCCGAGAATCGAGAAGAGACTTGGCATTAATGAAACAAGATATACCTTCACAGCCAGACAATGGGTCATGTACTCAACAGCGCCGGGACGATCTTCCAAGTACCTCTCGTCCTCCTCAGCCACAACCCTCTCCGGGAAGGACGCAACCACTTTCTTCTTCTCTTCTAGGTTACAAGAGAGGTACCGAGGCATAAAGCCCCTCGATTAGGTGACCTTATGGGGGAGGCGAAGGAGCAACAAGCGATTTCTTCCCCTTATCCTTGGTGGAACCAGATGGAGGGGTCGGCACGGAAAGCCCTGTCACAACCATCGTCGGAATGTCCCTCTCGGAACTCCTGTCTGAAAGGACCTTCGCTATGTTTCTCATCTCCTTCCCGATACCCGCCTTTTTCAGGAACTTCGACACCTCAAAGCTTGTGATCACAGGAAAAGATGAAGAGGGTGTCGGCTCCCTCTTATGTTTCGTCCCAGCATCCTTCTTCTTGGCCTCAACCCTCTGCAAAGACATAAGATGAGAGGGTAAGAAACAAAGCATAAAATCAAGAAAAACATGTCAAACACGAAACTCACCAGCCTCGCCTTGGCTAGAACAAGTTAGTTCTTGGCCAAAATCCTGGCCTGGAGGTCGGCTTGCAATGAGGTCCCCATCTTGTCCGGGCCTGCCGTGTTGGACATCAAAGAATCATGAGCAATCTCTACCAACAGAAGACGAAGGTTTAGCAAACGACGACGAAGGAACAAGTATAATTAAAAATGAAACAAAAGGAGAATACCCCAGTCCATGGCATCGCTGATCCCATGGTATACCAGAAACTCCTCTTCCTCCAGCCACTTCCTCTCGGGGACCTACCGAAGGGGAAGCTTCACCTAGATCTTTGTCTTCTCCTTACGAAGCCTCGTCTCGTAGCTGAAAAGATGCAGGGCAGCCACATCTTCCGCCGAAGGCTCACCAAAGGAAATTAGTCCTGGTGAGGGATTCCACCGAGGGATACTGTCCAGAAAATCATCCTCGTGGGCCCTGACATAATAATACTTGGAGACCCAATCCTCGTTTTTGGACAGCATAAGAGGCCCGAAGACATATTCGTGCTTCGACTCGAAGAAGAAGAGGGAGTTTACTTTAGGGTGCGGCCTAGGGCCGTTGGTAACAAGGGACCAAAGGCCGAGAGTGGGTTTAATTTTATGTACATTACAAAAAACAATGAAAGAGGTGATGTGTCCCCAAGTGTTAGGAGGAGTTGTGCCTGAGCAACGCCGAGGACCCTACATAGAGAGAGAGTGAAGGGGTGGAGGGGTAGCCGGAAGACGAATCTACCCGAGAGTTTGGGAAAGGTAAGCATGCCTTCAGGAGCGTCAACCATCAACCCTCCTTTCGACACCAATAAGAAGGAACTATTTGGGCCCCCGACCCACAACCAATAAAAGTCGCACTCTTCGTCGGGTATTGTCCAACTGCTGGGGTCGGTCTCCTAGAAACAAACCTCTGAAAATCAAGTTTATAATCATGAGATAAAATGTGATAGTGATCCCAAAGTGATCATCAACGCCAAGATCCTAAATAATGATGTGAATGAAATGAATGGTGATTGTTAAATAACTGACATAAATAGCTTACATGTGCCCTATCACGAGATACGTCATTTGTAGGAGAATGTTGGTTTGACGACTATCCAATCATGAGGCAACACACACACCCTTGAAATCATCCTTGATTTCACTATGAATTTCCTTGAATTTTGTTGTTACCGAAAAAGGCAAGAAAACTAGTAACAATAATGGGCCTAAACATAGGGATCAGGAAAGCAAACAAGCCTAACTTTGAAGATGTTATTAGAAGGTTTGACATGATGCTCCAGAATCAAGTCACATTAAGGAGGGACAAGAACTTCGATGCAAACAGTAACAATCGAGCGGGAAGTACGAATCGATCAAAGCCTAACGGTAACAATCAAAATCCAAAACTCGACGATCGAGGTGTGATAGAAGATTTTTTTTAATATCAATGGTAGTCTAGATCCACATACTTTCTTTGATTGGGTTAGACATGTTAAAAGGGTATTCAAGCATAAGGAACACAAATGTACAATAAAGAGAGGGTTTTAAAGTTGTTGTTTCGACAATCTTAAAAGCTTCTTTTTGTATGATAATTTAAAGAGTAAACAAAAAGGGAAAAACAGGAGCAAATTCAAAACTTGGGAGAAGTTAAAAACACATATGATAAAAGGATTTGTCACAAAAAATTATAAGCAAAAGCAATACTTGAACTTTGATATTTTAAAACACAATTGCTTGTCTGTAAAAGAGTTTGTTTAGGAATTTGAACTCTTGGTTATGATTTGTGAATTGAGCGAGTCTAAATATCAAAAGGTTGCAAGATTTGTAGCCAACTTGAGGCTCGAATTGCGTTATGGTGTGGAAGGACTGTCTTATGTGATTTTTGATGAAGTGTGTTCTTTGACAAGAACGTATAAAAGATAAGTAAAGGAGAAGAAAGGAAAAGTTCCTTATCTTAGCCGTGTAGTTGAAGTTCACAAAAAACCGATGATCCAAGCCGTTAAATCAACATCTACATGTATGAAAGAGGTTAGGAATAGTTCTAGCCTAACCCTAAAGGCACTAAATGATCACAAGTGTTACAAATGTCATGGATTTTGTCACTTTACCCGAGAGTGTTCAAACAAACTCTTTTTGGTTTCGCCTAAAGTGCAAGATGGTTTTTTGTTTTGTTTTTAAAAATATATGATAAAATAAAAATAGAGGAAAGACATATCAGGTAATTCCTCTCGGAATTACCCTCTTCTTTCTTGCAGTCTTGGCTAAGCTATTTGCAACTTCATTTTCATTCCTTCTCACGTGATGGATTCTGCAATGATGGAATAAGGATTGGAATCTCTTGACTTCCTCAAGCTTGTCTTCAATCTCCCAACTAACTGACTTCTTTCCTGCCAATTGATTAGTGATCTATTGACAAACTGTGAAGATTTGAAGATAACTTACCTGATTTCGGTGTGCCTACATTTCAGCTTGGATACTGTAGGGGCCACAGCCCTCCCACTCCCGGTTGAGGGGAAGAGGCGGAATTTGATATGAGGCGCGCATACCCCTCACGGCAATGGGGTACGTGTATGTGGGGTGTAATCGTCATTTTTTGCAATGTACGAAGTGGCACAAATGGGATGTTTGAAGCCGCCACCTTATTTTAGAAAAATAAGAAAACTGTCTTTTGACTCCTTTAATTTTTTAACCAAAGTCTAGATTCAGGAGTGAAGGTACAAATTAGATGGGATGCATCCAATTTGCACGTTCTTACGAACGG
>ONZA01002235.1:37125-47909 GCA_900322205.1 Kewa caespitosa
TTATGTTGGCCTTGCTACAAAATGTTGAAATGAACTAATTGACTCGTGTTTCATTGCTCTAAAACATTATTTATGTCATATATGCATTGTTTCGTTCGGTAAAGTGCCGAAATGCTCGTTGTTCATGTGTATAGGTCTACTTACGTATTGCCCATTTTTTTTTCGAGCATTTTTTTCTTGATTATATTGCGTACGTAATCTTCTCATAGGATAAGAAAGCAACACTTGAGAGGTTCCAGTGATATAGGCGAGGTAATTGCCACGTACTGTTCTCTCGCTAGGGATCTTGGCGGCGACTTCGTCGTCCATTATGAGGAGACTGGGTTTGATTCATTATTCGATTCACTTTGCGTTGTGAGTATGGCAACTATATAGTTGTGCATTCTTTTGTCGAGCGCTTCTAGGATATGACCGGTACCTTCCATCTCCCGATGGGTGAGACGACGATCACGCCGTCAAAAGTTTGGGCTGATTAGCAGTGTAGGCTTAGTGGGCGAGCCTCTACCCCTGGATGGTTCTTTCTCTCGTGAGCATGAGAGGTTGATAGCCATGTTTGGGAAGGACTTTGTACAGCTTACGACCCCTAATGACGGGTCTATTCCTTACGCGATTTGTCAAGATGTCCTTACGAACCATCTCGACAATTTGACTCTGGATCAGACGGTTTGGGTTTTGTCACCTATCTCCTGGCCTACACCTTGTTTCCGCACAAGGGTAGTCGTCTCTACTTCTATTACCTCCCGGCCCTTGAGGATTTCTAGAGGATCAGCGGCTACAATTGAGGGCGCCTAGCTACGCGACCTTGATGAAGTATTTGACGCATGGGTACCGTCAAATAAAGAAGAAGGACATTCTTCTTGGAGGCTTTTGGAAGGTGATCGAGGTAATGCCTCTTTTAGCCTTTGATTCTGCTATTTTTATTGAGCTTCTGAATCTCTTCATATGCGCAGATATGGTTCTACGAGCACTTCCCCGTCTTCGGGCCGCATTGTGACCAGCCTCGAGCCTTTCCTATCTTGGCTCAATGGTCCTCAACGTACCGCACCGCACCTAGTGGGCTTCCTCTCCCGAAGTAAAGGCGGATGCTGAACGAGTTTACTGCTCTTCAGGTATACATAGATTGCACATATTTTGCCTTTTTTCATATGTTATGCATCTTAAATTTAATCTAATGCTTTTCCTTTACTGCTTTTCAGGTCTCGTACACCCCTTGATCAGACGTGACCAGCATTCCTGATGAGGTTCGCTATTCGATTTGGGAGTACGATCTAAAGAGGACCCTATTCAAGGGCCCCTTTGGTCATGTGTGGTACCTTTGTGAGCGGGTGACCCGACAGACAATCGGGAGATTTGAAGTGCCCCAAGATCCACCGGATTATGTCTTTTACCTTGACTGCCTCTCTGAGAGGGAGTTCAAGGCGGGTACGAGAGGTGCTAAGTTCTCGTACTTCCGTAAACAGCTTGGTGATAATGACCCGACCCTTGCTTACCAGGCGTTCTGCAGTGAGTGTCTAATGCCGGCTACTCTTCTCTTTGCCGAGGTAAGCCTTCTGCTATGCCTCCTTGATTTTGATTTGGGTTTGACGAACTCTAGTGGAGTTTCTTTTTTTATTTCAGGACAGAGTGCGCTTCCCGGTGCCGACTTTGTCTATCAGCCGCGAGGATGAGGCGGGCACTCGTATCATACAGGAGGTCCCGAACATTCAGGATGACGTGTGCGAGTACCTTCCCCTTCCAAAGGGGAACAACGGGGGATGGATGCTAGCTTTTATCTTCTTCCCTTTTTATGATTCAGCGGTTGCATTTTACAAACCGTTGTCTCTCGTTTTTGGTCTTGTAGATGAACCCGAAAGAGGTTAAGGCAACCTTGAAGGTCGTCTCTGTGCCTCTCGTATGCAGGCGAGAGAGGTATATCCCGTGCTCTTTTTCTTTTATTTTTTCCTAAAATTATGCTCTCTCATGGCTGATTTTACCGCTGTATCTTTGAAGGAGGCTGTCCAGCCTCTGCAAGTGCCACCGATGAGGGCACCAAAGCCTCAGGCAGGCCAATCGCAGTATAGAGGTGGTCGTGCCTCTTCGGCTCATGGTTTAAGCCGTTCGGCCTATGCGGTCGAGGGTCACGGGAGCGGTTCTCGTCAGCAGCCCTGATCACAGGAGCGGGTGAGGGATCGGGATTCCGTGGGTGGCCACGATGTCGAGACGCCCATCCATCTCACTAGTCAATAGGTGGCGGACATGAATGCCATCTAGGAGGAGGATCCGACGCGGGCGGGGCCTTCCCGCAAGAGATGGCTCGGCTCGGCGCTGCCCATAAGTGACTAGTAGATTGTGGTAGTGACTCCCGAGGGTCATTTTGAACTCTCTTTCTTTTTAAAAAAAGTTTTTTATTGTGAATAAGTTTCATTTTCTAAAAATTATTTGTTATGTACACATATTCACGTAAAATATGGTAAAAACATAGAAATTGGTAATTTTATCCAAGAAAGAATAATAAGAATAAATTGAATATAAAAACTAAATAAAGAATGGCCCATGAACACATTGATGCACAAAATTGATTAAAAGAAATCAAATGAAAAAGAGATGAGAATGCATGAGTTGTGATGAATTAACATGGGGAGCAAAGAGTTTAAAGGCTAAACGAAAAATTAATCCTAATCACGTATTAACTCAAGGTGAGTGAATGATAACTTAAATACGTCGCTGGAGGGTTAGTGAATATGGGAAAAATTGCCCTAAAGCCAGCGATTATGGTGGTAATCGGCGGGGGCCCAGCGACTTTGCCTTTTACCGCCAGGCCACCTAGCAAATATGAACATATTCGCTGGGTTCAGTCCAGACCTGGTACCTTGTATTCCTTTTTATGAGTGTTTTTGCATGTTAAGCTATAAAAATGTGGCCTTTCATGGAAGAATACTACACCTAAACATCGAAAATCTCATCTTCTCCATTTCTTAAGTCTCTTAAGCTTCAAATCATCAAACACATGGCTAATCTCTTCGAGAAATCCTTTGATAATTGGATGAACTCCATGTCCATGGAGGAACGCCAACGTCTAAACATTTTTAACATTGTTATCTTCTTCACCCTTAAGCAAGTAAAACTCATTTGGGTTCTTCTAAGGGCGTTCATCAAATTTTGGATTCCCGACTTTCACGTTTTCCGTCGAGGAGGGACTAAGGAGTTGTGTCAATTGGTAGAGAAATTCTCCACGATCTTGGGCATGCCTCCGAATATCAACATGGCGCTTCCGACTCTTAGGTATAGTTACGAATTCATGTTCGAGGAATATCTTTGCCTTGATCGTGAGAAAGCTCGAGACATCATCGATGGGGGTTACTTCAACCTTCTTAAAGTGATCGAGCACTTTTCTCCTCCTCCTTTGAAAGATGATAGTAAGGCGAAGACTTTCTATCGTCGAGCATTTGTTTTATCTCTTCGATGCCGTTTCCTTTTTGTGGGAAACGGTAAGATGGCCCAAACTTCCCTTCTTAATGTTGTCAAAATGATGGAAGAGGGATGTAGTTCAGTGGCTTTAGTTGTTAGAGAGACCATAGCTTGCCTAGATGTTTTGGCGAAGGAAGAGGATGACGAATTCTTGGGAAGTCCTTCACTTCTCCAAGTGAGATTTGATGCCTCTTTCTATATTCTAATTTTTTCTTTACTCAATTCACATGTTTGATTTTTTTTTTTACTTCTTTGTTTTTTGCATGATGGTTGATCTTTTTCCTTCTATTTTCTTTTGTGTAGATTTCGCTCTTGGAGCATCATTGGTTGGTGAAGAAACAGGATACACTTGTTTACACGCCGAAGCCATTTTCGTCTCGCCAACGACTATATAAGGAGAAATCCCTTGGTGAGTGGATACTTCATTTGGGGGGGAACCCGACCATTCGTTGGAGGATCCCGTGGTGGCATCTTACCACTATGGTTGGATGCGCGGAAGAAATCCCTCATAGCCGTCTAATGAGCCTCAATTATCTCTTGGCGTTCTACCCTACCCGGATAAGGCATCAATATGGGCTTACTCAAAGCGTTCTGCCGAAAGACACGGTTGTCCAACCCAAGGTAAGGTTAACCGCTCGACAATTGGAGATATGGAGCAAGTATTCGAATGAGCGCCCTCGTTGGATGGTGCCCCACAAGACATCGTCCCCATTCGTGACATGTCATTACCTCGCGTGGATGATTTCAATGAACCCGAACAAGCGCAAGGAGTCCCGAGAGAATGAAAAGCAAGGCCTAAAGAACGGCGCACCTCCGCCGAGCCAACACAAGAAGAAAACTCCAACGCCATCCGAGAGGAAGGTGAAATTGAAGCCCTGGTTTTGAAGGTTCGTCCCACAAATGAGGCGCCTCCCAAGAGGAGAAAGAAAAATGCACTTGATTTGACATTGAAAAGAGGAAGGTAGCACTAGTTCGGCTCCTCCAAATTACCGTCGTCCCTCCAAGGACCGGGAAGAGTAGAATGTAGGTCCTTAGCTAGGATTAAAAAATGCTTTTTTTAATTCCCACTCTAGGAATAGTTTTTGTCGTTTAAATCCTTGTAGTTTGGACTTATCAATGAAATGAATCAATAAAAAATTAGTTTTATATCATCTTTGTTAATTTATCATTTCGATTTTGCATCAAAGTTTGCATCGCTGTTACTATTTTTGGCACTTTGAAGAACCAGAATGCATTCTGTTTGCATTCTGCTTTGAACATAAAGTCTGGTCTCTAGCAAATCTCAGAAATATCGCTAGGAGACCAACGATTTTGCTTCATTTTGCTTGGCTCCTAGCGAATTTCGTTTAATTCGCTGGGCTGAAGTCCTAGTTTTCTCATTGTTATTTTTTCTTTGCATATTGTTCTTTCTATTTCCATGTGTTCCATGATTTTTTCTGGAAATAAAAGATGTCCATTTTCGGGAAAATAAACTTGCTAAGGCTTAAATTAACATTTAAGGCCTTAATAAATCATATGAATTATGCTCTAATATATAATTTATGAAAAGAGAATATCTTTTCAAAATTGTGTATTTTTTAGTTAACTGGTCCAAATTATGTTTCATAACTTGGAGACAAATTAAATCAAAGTCTAAATTAGTTTCTACTATGGGCATGGCCTTAAGCCTATTAGAGACTTTGAATTTACAAGAGCATAGTGTTAAGCATAGTAAACACTTGGAATTGTGCATTATAGGCATAGTAATTCCGTCGATGTGTGTGTGTTTTTTTTTTTTTCTTTTTGGAATGGGAAGAACTTATCATCATTTTTTTTAATGAGTTGGGCCCTCGCGGGTTACCTACGTATCCGAATGGGAATCAGGCCAAATGTAGTTCGATGTGAATGATGTTGATTGATTTTAAGGATTTAGGCCGGGCCGTTGCGGGTTACCTATGTATCCGAATGGGAATCAGGCCGTACGTAGTTTGAGATGATAAAGGATTTCGTTTTGTTGTTTTTTTGTTTGCTTAATATTATCTTGGATAATACATGGGCGTTATATCATTACTAAACTTGGGAATTAATTAAGCGTAAAGTTTCTTTAACTGGTCTAAGTTAGGTAGTTGGAAAAATTCTATTCCATCCAGATCCATGAGCAAGACCGCACCTCCGGAATGGATTTTCTTGATTATGTACGGTCCCGACGAATTTGACCTAAACTTACCGCGTGGGTCTTGTATAGGTTCTCGGTTTTCTTTCAAAACCAAGTCGCCTTCTTTTAATAATCGTGGTCGAACCTTTTTATTGAAGGCACGAGCCACTCTTCTTTGATACATCTTGACATTATGCAAAGCATTTAAGCGCTTCTCGTCTAGCAAAACCAAATGTTTATATCTTTCTCTTACCCAATTGACCTCGCGAATATCACTTTCTAAAGCTACCCTAAGGGAAGGTAACTCGACCTCATTGGGAAGGACTGCCTCCATACCATAAATGAGTGAATAAGGCGTTGGGCCTGTAGATGTTTGCATGGTGCTCCTGTATCCCCATAACGCAAACGACATTTTGTTAGGCCAGTTCTTATAAGTCTTGCTCATCTTCTAGAGAATAGTTTTGATGTTCTTGTTGGCGGCCTCGACTGTGCCATTGGTTTGTGGTCTCTAGGGAGATGTCCTGCGGTGCTGTATCTTGTGTTGCTATAGAAGATCCGAAGTTTCCCGCTTGAAGTGAGACCCGTGATCATTAATTATCTCGTGTCGGACTCCATATCGATAGATTATATTATTTTTGATGAATTTCGCAACTTTCTTGGATGTTAATTTTGAGTAAGATGCTGCTTCAACCCATTTTATAAAATAGTCGATGGCAACAAGGATGTACTCGTGTCCGCCTGTGCCCATAAGGCATATTTTACAAATAATGTCGATTCCCCAGATTGAGAAAAGCTATGGGGAAGTCAAACCATAAAGTGTTGAAGGCGACATTTGTTTTAAATTTTCATGGATCTGGCATTGTCGGCATCAATTGACATATTGGCTACAATCCTTTTCCATTGTAATCCAATAGTAACCCTACCTTATTATTTTCTTTTCGAGCGTGTGCCAGTTCATATGTGAGCCGCACACTCCTTCATGCACTTCACCCATTATTTATTTCGCCTGTTCTTATGTAAGGGTAATCATCGCTTGCCCAAATAAATTGTCCGTTCAGAGTGTGTGGGTAAATAATTTTAGGGCTCTTGAAGGGAGTACCTTCCCGTATGGACCTCTTTCATCTTTCCATCCTCGACATCGATTCCTTAATTTTGTGAATCAAAGGAGCGTAGCCTAGGTTGAACATGAGGTTCATGGATTGTTCCCACCGAAATGAACTCGGGCCCTGGGAGTGCTTTGCTAGTCCCATTCCGGGCATGTAGCCTTATTTTCTAAGGATGGCATTGACATGGAGGTTGGAATGAGGATCGAAGTCAGAAGGAACTTGTTCATCCTCAATAGCGTTTATCTCGGGATTGAAACCCCAGAAGTCTTCGTCTTCTTCACCATGGTCTATTTTAAGACGAGAGTCTTGGAGGAGGTGACCTACATTTGGTCGGCCCAGATCACTAGGACTTTCCCCTCTACAACCAATTTTACTTTTTGGTGAAGGGTGGATGGGACGGCATTGATGCTATGTAGCCAGGGTCGTCGTAAAAGAAAGTTAAAAGTGGTGGGTATGTCGATCACGGAAAAAGTGACTCGCTTTTCTATGACACCAGTAGTGAGATGCTCATGGTGTCGAGTACACTACTCCTAGAGTTATTGTAGGCTAATAAGCCCTAAGATGTTTGTGCTAGGTCATATTGGATGCCTAAACGTTTTGTGGTTCTAAGCGCGCATACATTCACTGCAGACCCGTTATCGACAAATGCCATTGGGACGTGATGTTGGTTACACGTCACCGTGAGGTATAAGGCTTTGTTGCTGTTATGACCTTCTTTTGGGAGGTCTTCGTCTGAAAACATGATCGTCGTAGATGACCTTTCCTCAGTTAAGAATCTCAAAAGTTGGGAGGGTGATGTTTCAAGTGAAACATTTATTTTGTTGAGTTCGGTGAGAAGTGTTTACCTATGCTCTAGAGACGATGCTAAGAGTTGCCAGATGGTAACGCCGGCTTTCATTATTTTGAGTTTTTTTAGCAATGGGTTATTGAGTGGTTCTTGTGCCACTACTTCTTTTCCTTCGTCGGTCGAGTTATCGTTGTTCTTTGGTGAACCATCTTTCCTACCCGAAAATTTTCGCGATGTAATTATAATATCGACTTTGTCTTCCCAAACCTCGTGGTCCGAAAGTCATGCGTCGTCATAAATTTTTTCACACTTTAGTTATGCATCCTCTTCATCGCTATCCCATATGCCATTCATAGCTAAGTGGCTATGCGGTGAAACGAGTTCGATTAATTAAGTGTGAATAAAGCCTAGGTCGTCGTCGATTATAGCAAAAAAAGACTCCTCGTGAGATGCGAGGGGATGTTTATTATTATATAAGGCACGTGCAGCCTTAGGTAACGGTAAGGTGCCGTTATGAATGAGGTCTTGGACCGCGTGTCTTAAGGTCCAGCACTTATCGGTCTCCTGGCCCTTGCCACGGTGATCTTTGCAGTATTTTGAAATGCCGTAGCTCTTGGATCTTTTGTCCTTTGGGAAGTCAGGAGTGGGCCCAATTGGCTGCAAATTGTTCTTTTTTATGAGACGTTCGAGAGCTTGAGTGAGAGTCATGCCTAATGGGGAAAATGCTCGCCGCTCTCGACGTTGAGGTGCACCCTCTTGGAGGACATTTACCTCATTCACCTTTGCAGTACTGGTCCATTTGGTGTAGTTGTTATTATTGTTTCCCTTAGTCCATTTTGCTTATGAGTTAAGAAGCTCGTCCTCTATAGTGAGTCCTACCTCCGTGAGTTGGAGGAAATTGCTTATGGGTTGGAAAAAGAGATGTTTATTAAACTCGGGCCTTTAGTTGCGTATCACGGTACGCACTTGGTCTCTTTCCAGGGGTCTATTCACCATATGGGCAGCCCTCTCTCGCCACCTAGTGACGAAGGTCATGAACGCTTCACCCGCCAGGTGTTTTGAGGCTTCTAATTCTCGCATAGTGACGAGAAGTTTGGTATCGTATGAGTACTGAACTAGGAACTCTCGGCTAATGTCTTCCCATGTTTTGACACGTTCAGTATCGAGTCCATAATAGTAGCTAGAGGCGGGTCCATCCAAGGACATAGGAAAGATGTGCGGGAAAAGTTCCTTATCAATACCCTTCTAAGTAAGGGCAGTGGTAAAAGCCATAAGATGGATCCTAGGATTGTCAGTGCTCTTAAACTTAAGCAGGTCCAAAAGGATGGTATTATCGGGTAGGGTACCCGTAAGGTTCGGGGTCATCCCCTCAATGTCATGGTATTGATTCAACAGTTTGTTATGTTTCAGGACAGTTTCGAACTTTTTGAGATCACCCTTGATTGGGTCAACCTCCTCAGCATTCTTGGTCTCAAGTTGGTCAACCTTTTCGGTCAAGTTGTGGATGAGGGAAGCAAGGTCTTGGAGAGTAGGTGTTCCAGACATTTCGAAGTTAAGTTGACGGACAAATAGCGGTGGTGTTGACATAGGTTCGGGAGATGAACGTGACGAAGTTGAGAATGAGGGTGGTGGAGACGATGTCCTATGAAGCCGATTGTTCTCACCGCGGGTCCAACGAACGTTTAAGTCCCTAGAGTTAATCTAGGAACTAAGTTAGAAAGGTGTGATAAAGAACAGTCCCAAAAGAAAGGGTAACACCTGAACTTCTAAGGGGTAAAACGTGAACCGTAAAGGGTCCCGGTTTACGGTTCGGTCCAAATGCAATGCAAGGGTCAAGCATGGAAATGTTATATGCTCTTCTAAGTTTACACCTATGTGATGGCTCTAGTTCTCTATGGTTAAGAATGATGGCTTAAAGGAAATAAGGCTCCCACGACATACGGAGTGCCTACAACGTTATGGAGTTCATATGCATCGTAAATTACCATTTTCTCCCCCATCGAATAGATGAAAGAAAAGGCTTGTGAGTAGAAAGTCATTTACGATAGGCATGGATGATCGAATAGACCCTCCATGTAACCAAACTCGTTCCCGTTGGGTTTAATCATGGGTTACTTATGTTGCGCTTACGCATGATACTACATGAATGATCTGATGCATTTTGAACCAAAAATCGAATTCTATTTTGTTTCTAACTCGTTTTTGAGTTCCACACTCTTAAGTTACGTCCCCGGCGGAGTAATCATTGTAGGGGCCACGGCCCCTCCCGCGCTCTTTCCCGGGCGAGGGGAAGGTGGATTACATGGAGGTGGGAGTTGAATAATAATGGGTGCGTATACCCCCCACGACAATGAGGTGAGTGTATGGGGTATATTGTCATTTTTATAATGTGCGAAATGGCATGAATTGAATTTTTGGAGTCATCACCTTATTTTAGGAAAATAAGGGAACCATTTTTTTAAACTCCTTAAGTCTTTTAAACCAAAGTCTAGATTCGGGAGTAAAGGTACAAATTAGATAGGATGCATCCGATTTGCCCGTTGTTATGAACGACCACTACTTGCGAATTAGAGCTTCGTAATTCGATTTGGTTCCACAAAGAGATTAGATCCTAAATGTTTTCTAAGTTATATCATAATACACTTTATTTAGGTAATCACTTTTAAACATGCATCGTTCAGTTGTCCATAATTAAACCAACAAAATGCATAAATATGTCCATGGATTATATCTTACCGAATGGGCAACTAAATAAATATATAATAATATACTCCCTCCGTTCCAGAAAAACCTTTACAGTTTGGCTGGGCGCGGTGTTTTAGGAGAGTTAACAATTGAGTCAAAATTCTATTTGTGTCCTTTGGCAAAGTGGTCCCAAGTGAAATGGGTAAAATAAAGTAAGGGTAGAATGGGAAAAAACTGGAACAAATATGTCCAAATATAGAGGTGTAAATGTTTTTTAGGGACAGACCGAAAAGGAAACTGTAAATATTTTTTTGGGGATAGAGGAAGTACATAATAATATAAAACTATAAGTCTTATAACTCCAAAAAATAGTATTGAATTACCACTTTCAAGAATTAAGTGACTTACCAAAAACAACTAACAAAATCGTCAAATAAAAAAGGAAAATGCGAAAAAAAAGGAAAAAGATATAAAAATTTTCGAAAAGAAGAAAAATGGAATTAAAATAAAAAGAATGACAAAAATAATTTTAAAAAATAAGGTAGATATCTAAAGTCCTAAGAATGTCGATAATGAAAATAATAAACATAAAATCAAATAAAAATATATACACGCAAATATACAT
>ONZA01002236.1:81677-91948 GCA_900322205.1 Kewa caespitosa
TTAAGAATTGGATCATGTTATGGTTAGATAACATAAATTGTGACAATTTCATTCAAAATTTAAAATAAGATGAATTACGATCGTAGTTGCTATTCATGATGAATGCTTTTGACGATGGTTATTATTTTAAGCGTATTTCTCTTTCCATTGTTGAAATTTTTTTAACTATTTTTATAATAGGATCATGTTATGGTTAGAATTTAAAAATATATTATTTAAATCATACTTGACTTTCAAATTATTAGAATTGCGGTTGCAATTGCTTTTCACATTTAACACTTTTTTAACAATCGTTAGCGTTTTACTACTGTTTGTCCTTCAGTTTACAAACCAACTGCGATTATTTTTTGAATTCAAAACATTATCTAATTATATACTACCAATATTATCAATGTAATCATACATGGCTTTTACAAAATGAGAATTGCGTATACAAATGCTAATTAACGTTCCTTTGCGCTTTAAGCAAATTTGTCTCTAAATTGACAAACTCATTGACATTATTTTATAAAAAAGAGAACATGTTCATGTTAGTTACCACAAATTGAGTATTTCAATCATACTTGGCTTTACTTTAGAAAGAATTTCAGTTGCAATTGCCTTTTATATTTCACGCTTTTTGACGATTGTTAGTGTTCTAAGCGCATTTCTCTTGCAATCGGCAATGCAATTGAAACTATTATTTTCAAATGTGATCATGTTCTGGTTAGATAGAACTAATTTTAAAGATTTTAATCATGATCAACTTTCAAGTAAGAAGAATTGCGGTTACGTCGTTGTTTACATTCAACGCTTTTTGACGATTGATTCTATTTTATGCCTATTTCTTTTTCAATTGAAAAACCATTAGAAATTCTCTTGGAAAATTGGATCTCGTTCGGGTTACTTATCAACAAAATTAATTGTTTTAATCATACTCTGCTTTGAAATAATTTAAATCGCAATTGTAGTTGATGTTCATGTTTGTCACTTTTTAATGATCGTTACCGTTTTAAGCATAAATATCTTCGATTTGACGAACCAGTAGAATAGATTTTGAAAAATGGGATTTGAACAGGTACCAAAAATATTGACGATTTCAATTGAACTCCATTTTCAAATAATAAGAATTACGGTTGCAATTGCTTCTCATAGTTGACGCTGTTTAACGATCCTCATCATTTTAAGCCTATTTGTTTTTCATTTGACGAACCAATTAAACTTACATGTTTGAAATTGGAAATTCGTTGGTTTGATATCAACAATTTTCATCATATAATTCATACTCGGCTTTAAAATAACAAGAGTTTCAGGTTGAATTGTTGTTCATATGTTTTGCTTTTTCACAATTGTAGCGCATTAAGCGTATTTCTTTTTCAATTGACAAACCAATTGAAAGTATTTTTTAAAATTGGAACACGTTATAGTTAGATACAACAAATATTGATCATTTAAATCATCCAAGGCTTTGAAATTGTAAAAATTGCGGTTGCAAATAAATTTCATAACTTTTTTTTGGTGTTTAATCAAAACTTCATTAAAAAGCTCCAAAATTACACACACCAAACAAAGACCCCATCCACCAACCTGCCTAACTATACAAAAGAGTACTATTTACACCATAATCTCCCCCCACCGGATTCTATCACTATCTTTCATCACAGGAGTACGTAAGAAAATCAGAAATTGCTTAAAGTATCTGGCGTCGGTCCGGGTGAAATAGACCTTTTCTTCTGGATTAGTCAGACTCTGACTATGCGCTGGCACTAGCCCTGGCCCTATCGAACCAGTCACTTCGGTTTGGGGTACGGTCATGGGGTAAGCTATTCACTGTGTACTTTATCTCATACTAATAAGCTTCAAGACTTGCACCGGACTCAAAACTTTCTTGTTCCAAATCGCATCATTTCTAATCCTCCATATATGGTAGATGGTAGCAGCAATCACAGCATACAAAACTTTTTTCTTGAATTTACTCCCTGCACCTATCTTCATCTTTTTTCTGATCATCTACCTAGTATCTCTCACTTCCCCTCTAATCTCAATCCACTCTTTCACAAGATAGATGATCTGGGACTCAAAACTTTCTTGTTCCAAACCGCATCATTTCTAACCCTCCATATATGGTGGATGGTAGCAGCAATCACAACATACAAAACTTTCTTCTTGAATTTACTCCCTGCACCTATCTACATCAGTCTTCTAATCATCTGCTTAGTATCGCTCACTCCCTTTCTGATCCCAATCCACTCTTTCACAAGCTAGATGATTTGCGACGCATAGAAACAGGCAACGAACAAGTGCTCCCTCGTCTAAGGCCCTGAATCACAGAAAGGACACTCCTCCATTGCACAAACAGGGATCATGAAAAGATGAGCTCTAACTTACAACTTATCTTGCACTTGTAACCAGCAGATAAAGATATGCTTAGGTAAATTATACCTATTCCACACCCATCTATCCCATCTTACTCTTGACTCCTCTTGCTGAAGCCATTTATAACCCAAAGCAACAGTTTGCTTCTTGCCATTAGTTCCAAACCACAGCTGAGTATCATAAGCATCCTTAAACAAAGGCCTCAACTAACAAATTTTCCTTCGAGCCCAACTTGCCCTTTGAGGTGGCTTATGAAAAGACCAATCTCCACTCTTTAAATACACATGAGCCACCCACCTAGCCAACAATATATCTTTCTTAGCTGCTTTATGACACACATATTTGCTTATTGCAGCTCTGTTCCAAGTGAGACAGTTACTAAACCCCAGCCCCCCTTGGCTCTTGGGTTTGCAAATATTATGCCAGGCTATAGGAGGAGGCTTAGAGTAAACGGAGGTATCCTCCCTCAGGAAAGTCATGCACAAGGCATTGACTCTATCCAAGACACACTTTCGAAGCACAAAGACAGAAGCCCAATACACATGAATACTCAGCAAAACAGCATTGACAAGCTGACCTCTTTCATGATAAGACAGGTGTTTGGACTTCCACATATTTATTTTAGCAACAATTTTATCAGTCAAGATATCACAATCTGTAGCCCATGGCCTGGTCCCAGTAATTGTAACTCCAAGGTACCTGAAAGGCAAAGACCCAATCTTGAAGCCAGAATCCTCCACTATCTTCTTCCTGAGTGATGTTGCAAGGATAGAAAGTAGACTTGTGAACGTTGGGCACTAGACCATAGGCACTGCAAAAGGTAGCAAGTCCTCTCAACAGCAAAAGGACCAAAGTAACATCACCACAACATAACATGAGAAGATCATCAGCAAAACAAATGTGGTTTAGCTGCATAGCCTTGCATTGGGGATGAAATGTAAAGCCCTTCTACTGATCCACAAACTTCAACACTCTAGATAAGTACTCCATACAAATAACTAACAGCAAAGGAGACAAAGGATCACCCTGTCTCAACCCTCTTTTGCCCATAAAAAAGCCATGCAAAGAACCATTGATACCCAATGTACAAGAAGGGGTTGAGACACAAGTCATCATCAGATCCATCAAGCCCCTGAGGAAATTGATGAAGCTCAGCATTTCTCTAAGGAAGTCCTACTACACTGAGTCATAGGCTTTACACAAGTCAATTTTGAAAGTACACATAGGAGAAGTTGATGTCCTAGTGTAGCGCTTAACCTAGCAAAGCATCACATTATGCACAGTAGACCTCCCTTCCACAAAGGCACTTTGGGAGTACTAATAATCTCTGGAAGAACTTTCCTCAGCCTAATACAAAGCACCTTAGAAATGAATTTGTAAAGGACATTACAGTAGGCTATAGGCCTATACTCAGTCACATTCACAACATTATTGCACTTAGGAACAAGACTAAGTAGCATTGATCTGTTTGAGCAACTTACCAGTATGGAAGAAATTTTGGACTGCCTCACACACCTCATCTCTAATAATGGTTTAGGCATCCTTGAAAAATTGGTTACTAAAGCCATCTAGACCAGGAGCTTTGTCTCCTGGGATTGAGAACATGGCTTGCTTAACTTCCAGTTTAGACACAGGGCTTACCAAGAGCATATGATGAGCATTAGAAAACACATGACTCAAGCTCACAATTTTACCATTACCAGTAGCCCTACTAGCTTTCTCAGAACCTACAAAGCTTGTAGTACTGCACAAAATCACTAGTCACACTATGTGGAGAAGAATGCAGGATCCCATTACCATCTATCACTGTGCAAATGCTATTAAGTTTCCTTCTTTTACGGATACATCTATGAAAAAAGGTTGTTTCCTCATCTCCATCTTTAAGCCACTGGACTTTACTTTTGTGCTTGAGAAAGGAAAAATAGGCTTCTATCATAACCTACACTCCTAAGCTAATTCTTTCGCTGCTAAAATAAGGTCTGCATTTGTTGGATTCTTTTGGCAAGGCAACTTGAATCTCTTCTAACTTGACACAGGCAGCAAGCTTAGCTTTCTCCACATCATGTGCACATATAGTGTTAAAGCCTTTAAACAGAGTCTTGAGGGCCTTAAGCTTCACAACTACCTTGTACATGGGAACACCCTGGACTATAGTAGAACCCCAATTTGCTGCTACCTTCTCCATAAAACTAGGTCATTTTCCCCACATATTAAAGGATTTAAAAGGCCTCTTACCCCTAGAACCCACCCGACAAAAGGAAATAATTGCTGGGCAATGATCAAAACCTTCTGGAAGAAAAGTAGATACAGTATGAGGCATAGAAAGGAGCCAGTCATCATTGGCCAAAACCCTATCTAATTTACTATAGACTCTCTTCTCAGCAAGATGCTTATTGGTCCAGGTATAAAGAGAGCCCAAACTCTTCACATCAGTCAAGGAGAAAGCCGGGACACAACTTCCGAGCTGGAGAACTTCAGCTAAAGAAACAGAAGACCCAATTCTCTCATTAAGGTTGAGAACATTGTTAAAATCACCACAGACCAACCAAGGACCTGCAACACCCCTACTAATAAGTCTCAACTCTTGCCATAATTCCTCTCTAGCTATGTCAACATTGAAGCCATACATAAAAGAACAGAAAAACAAAGCACCAGTACCCCTACGAACCACTTTACAATGGATCACCTGTGAATGCAAAGACCCAACATTCACATTGAAAACATGTGGCTTCCACATCACCCAAATCCTTCCATTAGGATGAAGGGAATTGTTAATGACAATACTCCACTCAGAGCAAAACTGAAGGTAAACAGACTTATATTTAGAAGCCTCCACTTTAGTCTCATATAACCCTACTAGCCCTACACTATTGCAAGCAATAAATTTAGTAATTCCAAGCTGCTTATTAGGCCTATTAAGCCCCCTGACATACTAGCTGCAAATACTACTCATGAGAAGACAAGGTCCCCCTACCCTTTTTGTTGCACTCTCCCATCACCAAACCAGCCCCTGGACTACCACCAATACCATCCTGTAAGGCACCATGTTGCTCCAAGTCCATGTCATCGGCAGCAGTCTCAGTATTCTTTCAATCAATGTCTTGTGGCTCTTTAGATCCCAGCTGAGCAAAAGTGTTGTGAGTAACAAGTACATTACTCTCCTGAATCTGCCCTTTGCCCTTCCGATTCACTCTTTGAAACCCCTCATTGTCAACTTGAGGTCCAGACTTCTACTTATGAACCCATTTTTAAGTAGTTTTCTTTTTTGCATTTGCTTGCTTCATGGCAATAACTCTTACAAGTGGAGCATAGGATAGGCTTCCACTCATACTCAACAGGCTGGACAACATGTATGCCATTCACATTTTCAAAGAATATGTCCTCTTAAAATTCTTGGTCAAAACTGACCTCAACCAAGAGTCTAGCATAAGACAATTTCTCCCTGGCTTCAGTTGCCTTATCAAGCCTGATCGTTTTTGCCACATGATCACCCAGCCTCATCAACAATTGTTTCCCCTAGTACTTCAATTCAAGCCCAGGAAGTTGCAACCACACTGGAACTGTCTTGATTTCCTCTTTTCTAAAATCCATATCTGCTTCCCAAGCCTTGAAGATCAATGTTTTTCTATCAAACAGTTGAAAACCTAAATCCATAGCTTTGTGTCTACCTTCCGGAGTTTCAAATTGAACCAAGAACACTCCTCTAGGCAGTATCGAGACTTTCTCTACGCCAAAGCCCCCCCATATTCTTCTAAAGTATCCCTCCATAACAACATGAGAGGGATTAGCCCCTAGAACATAGCAAACCAGAGCCGTATACCAATAAGAAACCTCTTCTTCAATGTCATCAATTAAAACTTTAAGGATGGGTTTACCCCCTGCAGTAGTTTTGAATCCCCCCTGGTCCTTCTAACTATTATTATTATCAGCATCTATAGTCTCCCCCCCTTCTTTAGAGGTAGACCTTCCCAAAGTTCCTTCGTCCATGGGTGCAAGAGGAGAAGATGTTTCACTAAACTTCCCTAAGTTCAACACTGTGAGCTAGTTGCTGAGTTGCTTCTTTGCAGCTAATTGTTGTTGAAAGAACTTAAGAGACTCTTCCTCAGATAAAATTTCTTCATCCAATCTCTCATGGGGAGCCACTATTAAAGATGCAGAATGCAACTCCAATGGAACGATACCCATACCCTCAATAGCCTTTTGTGCAATGCTAACCTGCTCACTGTGTTGATTGTGCTGTCTTTGCTGTTGTGAACTTCCAGATTATTTCTGAGATTTTGAAGTAGATCCTAAGCTAGGTCTCCTAGGTCACCCCCTTCCCCTTGTTCTCCGTGCCATGGTGGGTAGGTGCAGAAAACAGGGCAAAGTTAGAGAGAGGCAAGAGTTTCTTTCTCTAGGGTTTCCTTAGTTATTAATTACTTTTCATACTTATCGCTTTTTAACGATTAATAGTGTTTTAAGCCTATTTCTCTGTCAATTGAAAACCTAATTGAAATTATTCTATAAATTTGGATCTCATTCTAGTAAGTTGTAAATAAGTATGAATATTTGATCATTATTTGCTTTATAATATTAAAATAATAATTTCAATTGGTTAATAAATTGAAAGAGAAATACACTTAAAAGGCTAAGGATCGTTAAAAAGCGTTAAATATGAAATCCAATTTACAACTGCGATTTTTAAAATTTGAAAGCCGGGTATACTTAAAATAATAAAATTTGTTGATATCTAGCCAAATCAAGATCTTATTTTCAAAAATAATTTCAATTGGTTTTTCATTGAAAGAGAAATAGGCTCAAAACACTTATCGATCGTTAAAAAGCATTAAATAAGAACAACAATTGCAACCGCAATTCTTCTCACTTGAAAGGCAACTATGATTAAAATATTGGTGGTGTATATTCAAACAAGTTTTTGATTTGAAAAAAAAATTATTGTTGGTTCATCAACTGAAACACAAATAGGCTTAAGAGGCTAACGATCGTTAAAAAGTGTTAAATGTTAAAAGCAATTGCAACTGCAGTTTTAACTATTTGAAAGTCTAGTATGGTTGGAATTTTTCAGAATCATTGAATTCTAACCATAACATAATCCTATTATAGAAACTAGTTTTCATTTTACTTAAAATTCGTGTATGATTGAAATCATCAAAATGGATGGTATCTAACCCAAACATTATTCAATTTTGAAAATAACTGCAGTTTATTCATCAATTGAAAAAAAAAAATAGGCTTAAAACGCTAATGATCGTTGAAAAGCGTTAAATATGAACACAAATTACAACGCAATTCTTACTATTTGAAAGCCAAGTATGATTACAAAGATCAATTTTTTGTAACTAACCAGAACAAGATATAGGATTAAACCACTATCGATCGTGAAAAAGATAAATATTAAAAGCAATCGCAAAAGCAATTCTTATAGTTTCAAATCCCAGTTGATGAGTGGTCATAATACTTAGTTTGTTCCACGACAAGCGTTCTTTACTAGACCCACAGAACAGCATTTGTGACTATAGCAAATTAGCTTTAAGTCGAGAGACCTCAGAAAAACTCTTACAACAATCCATGAGAATTGTGACAGAAGGCACATCTACCTTGCAAAATAATAGAAGATCATGTGCATAGAAAAGGTAGCTAAGTTTCAGCTTTCTAAATTTGGTTTAAATGGAGAAACCAGGAAGTGAACTAGCCATAAGCAGTTGCCTACAAAAATACTCCACAATTAGAGGAAAGAGCAGAAGGGAAGCAGGATCACCCTGTTTCAAGCCATGTGCAGCAGAAAAATACCCATGAAGACCACCATTTACCACCGTAGAGTATTTAGTTGACCTAAGACAAGTCATGATCCAGGACACTACTTGTTGAGGAAAATTGAAACCCCTCAAAACCTTTTCAAGGAACCCCCAATGCATTATGTCATAAGCTTTTTGTAGATCAATTTTCATCATGCAGCTAGGAAATGCACGTTTCCGTTGTAACTTCTCACCATATCATGACTTATCAGAATGTTAAGCACAATCTATCTCCCTCCTACAAAAGCACCGTAAGCAACATTGATCAGATTAGGAAGAAAAGGATTGATTCTCTTGCATATCAGCTTCAAAATACATTAGAAGATGACATTGCAACAAGAAATGGGCCTTAAATCTGCTGGAGATGTGGGGTTAGGCACCTTAGGTATGAGGGTCAGAGTTCCTGCACATACACGTGTTGTAAGAGCTTACCATTATTAGATAACTGTTGAATAGCTGTAGTTCCCTGTCACTTGCCATGAGTCCTTAAAGAAAGAACTTCCATACCCATCCGGGTCAGGGGCTTTGTTAAGATGGATACTAAACAAAGCCTTGGAAATTTCCTTAGGGGAGAAAGGAGCAAGCATCTTCTTTTGGTCATCATCTAACAAAATATAACCCTGTTGAAAATCAGTAGGACCTACAGTACTAGTGATAATCTTTGATTGCCCAAATAAACTTTCATAATATTTCACGAACACTGAAGGGATGTCCTCAATGTCTGTAACCAACCTTCCATCCATGGCCTGGATACAAAAAATCTTGCTTTGCACTCTCCTTTGTTTGATGGTAGAGAAGAAAAAGGAAGTGCAACTGTCCCCTTTTGTAAGCAAAGCAACTTTGCTTTTTTGCTGGACAAAATTCAACATAGCTTCAGACTGTTTAGTCACTTCAAGCCTCTGATCTTTCTCCCATTATTGAAGAGAAACATTAAACTTGTCATTTTGCATAGCAGTTTGAGTGATATGCAAAGCATTAGCTACTGTAGTCTTCCTCTGAATAATATCTAAGAAATCTGAAGTATTTAGAGCCCTGAGGTCCCTTTTCAATAGTTTTAGTCTCCTCATCAAGACAAACATTAAACACCCAGTTACCTGATGCTCCCAACATTTAGGCACTATTGTAAGGAAATTTGAATGCTTTCTCCACATGTTCCAGTATTTGAAACATCTCTTCCCAGTTTGTGTATCCCTGAAAAAGGAAACCACACCTGCACTATGGTCTGAAATGCCTGCTCTGTCAAAAAAAGCTTCAGAAGCAATGTTGTTGTTAAGCCAACCATCGTTAACCAAGAACCTGTCCAATTTACATTAAATTATGTCACGTCCCTGTTGATTTTTGCACCAAGCATATTGGATGCCTCCGTATACTATATCAGTAAGACTAGTACAACCAACAAATTTTTAACTCCCTCATATCATTCCACAACACTACATCTCCTCTTTGTCTATCATCTTGGTTGAGCAAACAATTGACTCTGTAAGTGGTGGACCTTACAGTGGACAAATTGAGGATCAATAAGCATAGCTGACACATTGAAGATAGATGAATCCCAACACACAAGGACCCTACCCCTTATATGTCCAGCAACATTAAACAACACCTCCCACCCCGGGCGCATTCTCTTTATAATTTTTTTCTAAATTTTTATCCTCAACTTTGTTTTCAAGTACAGCAAACAAACTAACTTTATTCAATCTTATTTGGAGGTCTTATTAAGATTTCTGATGTTCTAGAACCCTAAACTCATTTATCATGTGGAAAAGGGGGGGGGGGACAAGACTCAAATTTGCCACATCACCATGCTCTATATCCAGTGCACTAAAAAATTTTTGAGCTGCAGTTAAAGTAGAAGGAGCATCCACTCGTTTTTCAAATACTAAGAATTGTGGTTGTGATTGGTGTTCATATTTAACGCTTTTCAACGATCATTAGCGTTTTAAGCGTATTTCTCGTTCAATTGATGAACGATTTAATTATTTTTTAAAATTACGTCATGTCCCAGTTCGATGTCATGAATCAGATTATTTCAATCATCCTAGCCATTCAAATAATAGTAATCGTTGTTCATATTTAATCCTATTCAACGATCCTTAGCATTTGAAGCATATTTTTCTTTCA
>ONZA01002244.1:71073-83553 GCA_900322205.1 Kewa caespitosa
TGATATAATCTGTAGTTGGTATTTATAAATGGTATATATATTAAATCATAATTATTTAGAAAATAAAGAAAAAAAGATAAAAAAAGGTTATACTTTTTCTTTTTGGAGAAAGTTTACCGGCTGACCCGCAGTAATCTCCTTTTCTTTTCCTCGACTCGGACTAATGTAAGTGAATGCGCGAGTTCAGGTGTCAATTTGCTTACAACTGGTAAGTGGAAATTCATCTTTCTCAAAGTAATAGGCTCTTGGTTACGTTGTTAGAGTGGGAGCTAAAGAAAGTGGATATAATAAACATGCTTTTTTACTAGTTAATTATATTCTTTCTTTTATGACTTGAAAAAGAAAAAAATGAACAAAATTCAAAATGAAAGGTATATACGTGAAATCTTTCAGACTCTTAGTTTCACTTGGTTGGGGCGGAATTTCAGATTGCAAATGCTATTCATATTTCACGCTAAAATGATCATTAACGTTTTCAGCCTTTTTTTTCTTTCTATTTACGAACCAAATTGAAACTATTTTCAAAAACTGGACTATATTTTCATTACAAAACAATAATATGGATCATATTTATCATATTCGGCTTGAAAAAAGTAAGAACTTTTGTTGCAATTTCTTTACATATTTATCGCTATTTAACGATACCTAGCGTACATAGCATATTTCTCTCACAACCAATTGAAATTACTTTCTAAAACGGGAGTAATTTCTGGTTGGATACAAATAATATCGATCATTTCATTCATACTTGGGTTTTAAATGAAAATAGATTTCGGTTGCAGCTTCTTTTCATATTTAAGGCTATTTGACAATCATCAGCGTTGTAAGCTTATTTCGCTTTCAATTGGGAAAGCAATTGAAACTAAGTTATCGAATTGGATCATGTTCTTGTTAGATATCAATAATTTTTTTTTTATTTCATTTATCATTGCCTTTCAAGTAATAATAATCAATTCTTCAAATGCTGTTCATGTTTAACGATTTTGAAAGATTGATAGAGTATTAAGCCTACTTCTCTTTCAACTGAAACACCAATTGAAGTTCTTTAGTAAATTGGATCTTTTTCTAATTAGTTATCACCAATAAATATTTATTTATTCACACTCACTTTCAAATACTGAGAATTGCGGTTGTAATTGGTGTTCATATTTAACAGTTTTTCACGATCCATATAGTTTTAAGCATGTTTCTCTTTTAATTAATAAACTAATTCAATGGAGGCACCCACCACTAGTAGGGGGAGCCCCCAATTGACCCGCCCAGCTGTCCCGCAGTGTCGCTACTATATATAAGTTATTCCCGAGTCGGCAACGGGAGATAGCTCTCACAAAGAGACTGATATCAACATAGCCAACTAGAAAACGAATCCGCTTGTCAATTCTTACTTCCAGCTTAAACTTCCCTAAGGCAGACGATGAAATAGCTTCAGTGGCCTCAGAGAGCTCTTAAATAGGTGCTTTGTCAAGCTGGCTGGAGCACTTCACCACCTGAAAGAAGAAAGAAAAAGAAGTAGTTGCTGGGTCAGCTTTGACAAGAACTCCGAGAAATTGGATCATATTCATGTTAGATATCAACAATATTATTGACTTAAATCAAACTCGGCCTTCAAATGATAAGAATTACGGTTATGATTGTTGTTCCTACTTATCGCTTTTTGATAGTTTTTAGCATTTTAAGCCTGTTTTTCATTCAATATCTAAATAAATTGAATTAATTTATTTTCGTAAAATTGGAGAATATTCTAGCTAGATATCAACAATATTAATGATTTAAATCAACATCGGCTTTCAAATGATAAGAATTACGGTTACAATTGTTGTTCCTATTTAAAGCTTTCTAGCAATCATTATCATTTTAAGCATATTTCTTTTTCTATTGGTGAACCTATCGAACAAATTTTTGGAAGCTGGACTATATTATGATTAGATATCAATAATGTAGATCAAATAAATGCTAACGATCGTTAAAAAGCGTGAAATATGAACACCAGTTACAACTGCAATTCTCAATATTTGAAAGTCGAGTATGATTAGAATATTAAATATTATTGATAAAAATTAGAAGAAGATCCAATTTTATGCATGAACTTCAATTGGTTTTTCAATTGTAAGAGAAATAGGCTTAAAACACTATCGATCTTTAAAAATCGTTAAATTTGAACAGCAACTGGAACAAAAAGTTTTATGATACGAAAGCCTATTAAGAATGAAATCATTAAAGTTTTTGATATATTTCACGCTAACGATCATCAAAAAACGATAAATATGAAAAGCAGTTGCAACCGTAATTATTTTCATTTAAAAGCTGAGTATGATTGAAACGATCAATATTATTGGTATCCCACTAGAAAGTTATCACATTTTAAAAAGTAGTTTCAATTGGTTCTTTAATCTAAAGAGAAATATTCTAAAAATGTTAGCGATTGTTAAATAGTGTCAAATATGAAAAGCAATTGAAACCAAATTTATACTATTTCGAAGCTGAGTATGATTTATATGATCCAAATCATTGCTATCCAATAAAAATATAGTCCGATTTCTTAAAGTTGTTTTAATTGTTTGTCTAAGAAAGAGATATAGGCTTAAAACATTTACGATCATTTAATGGCAGTAAATATGAACAGTATTTGCAACCTCAATTCAATAATTTGAGAGAATAGCATGATTGAAATTTTGAACAATAGTATCGATTGGTTCAACAATTGAACGAGAAATTCGCTTAAAACACTAACGATTGTGAAAAAAGCATTAAATTTGAACAACAATTGTAACCGCAATTGTTATCAGTTGAATGTCGAGTTTGATTCAAATCATTGAAATTGTTTATAATTAACTAGAAAATAATCCAATTTAATAACAAAATTCGATTGGTTTAGAAATTTAATGAGAAAAAGGCTTGGAACGCTATCGATCGTTAAAAAACGTTAATTTTGAACAAAAATCGCAATATTGATTCTTGATATTTTAATTCCTTTCATGGTTGAAGTAATTAATTTTGTTTAAATTTACCAAGAATATGATCCAAATTTAAAAATTGTTTCAATTGGTTCGTTAATTGAAAGAGAAGTAGGCTTTAAATGCTAACGATCGTTTAATAGCGTTAAATATGAACAACAATTCCAATTGCAATTTTTACTATTTCAAAGCCTATGATGATTCAAATAATATTTATGGTGAGAACTAACCTGAAGATGATGAAATTTTGTAAAACTAGTTTCAATTGGTTCTACTATTGAAACAGAAATGCGCTACCAATGCTAACGATTGTTAAAAGCCGTTTATTATGAACACCAATTACATACAACTACAATTCTTAATATTTGACAGAATAGTATGATTTAAAAAATCAAATATTACTGGTAATTAATTAGAACAATATCCCATTTAGCAAAGGAAGTTCAATTGGGTTTTCAATTGAAAGACAAATAGGCCTAAAACACAATCGATCTTTAAAAATAGTTAAATATGAACAGTAATGGCTATTCTTAGTACTTGAAAGCAGATAATGAATGAAATCATCTATGTTTTTGATATCTGATCAGAACATGATCAAATTCGAAATAACAGTTATAATTGCTTTGACAATTGAAAGGGAAATACGTTTACAACGTTAACGATCGTTAAAAAAGTGTTAAATCTGAAAAGTAGTTGTAACCATAAATATTTTCATTTGAAAGCTGAGTATGATTTAATTGATCACTATTATTGGTAGCAAACCAGATAACATTCCTGTTTTAAATTAGTTCGTCAACAGAAATAGAAATAGGCTTAAAACACAAATGACCGTTTAATAGCAGTAGATATGAGCAACATTTGTAACATCAATTCTTATTATTTAAAAGTCTAGTACAATTGAAATCATCCGAATTGCGTATATCTAAGTAGAAAAGGATGAATTTTTAAAAAACAGTTTTGACTGATCTTACAATTGAAAGAGAAATACGCTTAAAATGCAAAAAATTGTTAAAAGGCGTTAAATATGAACAACAATTGTAACTACAATTCTTATTGTTTCAAAGTCAAGTTTTATTTGATTTGATAGATGATTTTCTTGATTACAAAATGTCTCTAATCTACTAGGTACTCAATTGTGGTGAATGTTAGCAGTCATGGCTACTTCACCACAACTCATGGCCTAAAATAAGGGTATCATTCTTCCCCCCCTTTTGTTTGTGCTAGTAATGGAATATCTATCAAGGGTGTTGTTTGATGAAACATCCAAACATGGATTTTCTTTCCATTCAAGATGCAGGAAAACTCAAATTATGTCACTTGTGTTTTGCTGATGATTTGTTACTGTTTTGCAAAGCTGACATGCAGTGAATCAAGATCCTTATGGATGGGTTTGATCATGTTTATGAAGTCTCTGGTTTGAAAGTTAATCTTCTCAAGTCTCACATGGTGCTTAGTGGAATCACTTATGAAGACATTCAATCCACGTCCTCTCTGACAGGCTTCTTCGTTGGTCAATTTCCTTTTAGATACATAGGGGTGCCAATCATTTTCCTTTTAAATTGAAACTAATTTTTAAAAAGGGAATACTTTCTGGTTGGATAGAAAAAATATTGATCATTTCAATCATAATCGGCTCTCAAGTGAAAAGAATTACGATTGCAACAGCTTTTCATATTTAACGCTTTTTTACGATCATTAGCTTTGTACGCATATTTCTCTTTCAATTCGCAAATCAATTGACACTATTTTTTTGAATCGGATCACTTTCTGGTTAGATGTAAAAAAACTTTGATGATTTAAATCATAATCAGCTTTCAAGTAATAAGATTTGTGGTTGCAATTGCTATTCATATTTGGCGATATTTAAAGATCGATTGAGTTTTAAGCCTACCTCTCTTTCAACTGAAAAACAAATTGAAATTTTATTGTGAAATGGGATCTAGTTCTAATGATTTTTTTTTTTTAAAAAAAAAATATTATTTCAAGCATGCTCAGCTTTCAAATACTTTGAATTGAGGTTGTAATTGTTGTTCATATTTAACGGTTTTCTACGATCCTAAGCTTTTTAAGCGTATTTCTCCTTGAATTGATAAACCATTTGAAACTATTTCATATAATCCACCAATAGGATTATTTGAATCATGTACCAGTTACAAATAGGATTATTTGAATCATCCTATGCTTTGAAATAATAATCGTTCCGATTTGAATTGATGTTCATATTTAACGTTATCAAATGATCGTTAGCATTTGATGCCTATTTCTCTTTCAATTAACAAACCAATTGTAACTATATTTAAAATTTGAATCATGTTCTTGTGGAATTTAAACAATCTTGATTACTCCACTCATACTTGGCTTTCAAATAATAAGAATTGTGGTTAAGATTGTTGTTCATATTATACGCTTTTTAACGATCGATCGCGTTTTAAGCCTATTTATCTTTCAATTTATATACCAATTGAAATAAGTTTTTCAAACAGGATCATATTCTAGTTATATATAAACAATATTAATTATTTCTATCAAACTCGGCATTCATAGAACAAGAAGTGCAGTGACAATTGCTATTCATATTTAACGCTTTTTAATAATCGTTTGCGTTTGAAATGTCTTTCTCTTTTAATTGTTGAACGATTCAAAAATATCCATTGATTGATCATAATTTTGTGGTTATATAACAGTAATATTGAAGATTTTAGTCATAATAGTCTTTCAAATAGTACGAATTGAGGTTGCTAATGCTGTTCATATTTAAAGCTATTAAACGATCGTTTGCATGTGAATCCAATTTCTCTCTCTATTGACGAACCAACTGAAACAATTTTCGTACATAAGACTTTATTTTNATTATATATGAATAATATGGATCATGTAAATCATACTCGGCTTGAAAAAAGTAAAAAGTTTTGTGGCAATTGCTTTCATATTTAACACTATTTAACAATTGGTAGCATTTTTAGCATATTTCTCATTCAATTCACGAATAATGGTAAAAAAAAAATTTCTTGCGGGACTACATTATTCATGGATACCAATAATATTGATCATTTCAATCACACTTTGCTTTTAAATTAGAAGAATTACAGTTACAACAACTTTTTATATTTCACGCTTTTTGACGATCCTTAGTGTTGTAAGCATATTTCTCTTTCAATTGGCAAAGCAATTTAATTTTTTTTTTCGATTCGGATCATGTTATGGTTAGATATAAAGTTTGATTATTTAGTTCATAATCAGCTTTCAACTAATAAGAATTGCGGTTGCAATTACTACTCATATATAGTGATTTTCGATGATCGATAGAGTTTTAGGCCTATATCTCTTTCAATTGAAAAGACAACTAAAGTTATTTTGTAAAATGGGGTCTTGTTATAATTATTTATCAACAATATTGCTTATTTTAGTCATAATCGGCTTTCAAATACTAAGAATTGGTGTTCATATTTAGCGCTTTTAAAAGATCGTTATCGTTTTAAGAGTATATCTCTTTCATTTGATAAACCAGCTGAAACTATTTTTTTAAATATCATCATGGTCCAGTTAGATATCACAATTCAGAACATTTAAATCATCCTAGGCTTTCAAGAAATAAAAATTGCGATTGGAATTGTTGTTCATAATTATCTCTATTAAATGATCGTTCGCGTTTGAAGCCTATTTCTCTTTCAATTAGAGAACAAATTGAAACTACATTATAAATTAGGATCATTTTATAGATATATTTTAACAATCTTTATTAGTTTAATCGTACTACACTTTGAAATGAAAGCCATTGCGATTGCTGTTCATATTTAACGCAATGAAACGATCGTTAGCGTTTGAAGCCTATTTTTCTTTCAATTAACGAAACTAATGAACTATTTATTAAATTTGGATTATGTTCTGGTCAAATATAAACCATTTTTATAACTTCAATCATAATAGGCTTTGAAATAATATTAATTGCAGTTGCTTTTGCTGCTCATATTCAACACTTTTTAACGATCGATAACGTCGTTAGCCTTTTTCTCTTCAAATTTCTGAACCACTTGAATTTATTTTATAAAATTGTATCATGTTATTTTTTTAAATTAATAATAATAATTTTTTCAATCAAATTCATATTTGAAATGATAATGATGATGGTTACAATTGCATTTCATATTTTAACAATTTTTAAAAATCGTTAGCGTTTTAAGCGTATATCTCTTTGAACTGTTGAACCAACTGACACTACTTTTTTAAATGTTCATCATGTTCTGGTCAGATGTAAAAAATTCAAAGATTCCAATAATAATATTCTTTCAAATAACAAGAATTGAGGTTCCAAATGTTGTTCATATTTAACGCTACTAAACAATCATTGCCGTTTTAAACCTATTTCTCTTTCTATTGACAAACCAATTGAAACGATTCTCGGTAATTGGACTATATCATGAATAGATATAAATAATATGGATCATATAAATCATACTAGTCTTGAATATAGTATCAATTTCAGTTGCACTTGCTTTTCATATTTAACGCTATTTGACGATCGCTAGCGTTTTTAGCATATTTCTCTTTCAATACACGAACAAACTGATCCTAATTTATAAAAAGGAATACTTTCTGGTTGGATTCAAATAATATTGATAATTCCAATCATATTCGGATTTCAAATGAAAAGAACTACGGTTGCAACTCCTTTTCATATTTAAAACTTTCTAATGATCGTTAGATTTGTAAGCGTATTTTTCGTTCAATCGGCATAGCAATTGCAATTACTTTTTCGAATTGGATCATGATCTGTATAGATACAAAAATTTTTGATGATTCCAGTCGTTATTGGCCTTTATGAAATAAGAATTATGGTGTCGATTGCCGTTCATATTTAAAGATTTTTAAAGATCGATCGAGTTTCAAGCGTACTTCTCTTTCAATTGAAAAACCAATTGAAATTCTATTGTAAAATTGGATCTTGTTCTAATTATTAATTTACAATATTAATTTTTTTAATCATACTCATCTTTCAAATACAATGAATTGCGGTTGTACTTGGTTTTCATATCAACGCTTTTTAACGATCGATAGCGTTTTAAGCATATTTCTCTTTCAATTGATGAACCATTTGAAACAATTTTATAAAACTTAATCATTTTCTGGTTAATTTAACCAATTGGATTATTTAATTCATCCTAGGCTTTCAAACAGTAGTAATTGCGGTTGGAACTGCTGTTCAAGTTCAACGCTATTAGACGATCGTTAGCGTCATAAGCTTATTTTTCGTCCAATTACCGAACCAATTAAAACTATTTTTTATACTTGGATCATGTTATGGTTAACTATAAACAATATTTATTACTTCAATCATACTAGGTTTTTAAATAACAAGATTGTGGTTTCGATTGCCGTTCATATTTAACGCTTTTTAACGATCGATAGCGTTTTAATCCTATTTGTCTTTCAATTTCTAAACTAATTGAAGTTATTTTCTAAAATTGGATCATATTATAGTTATATAACAACCACATAAATTATTTCAATAAAACTTAGCTTTCATGTGATAAGAATTGCGGTTACAATTGCTGTTCAAATTTAACGCTTTTGAACAATCGTTAGCGTTTTAAGCGAATTTCTCTTTCATTTGTTGAACCAATCGAAACTAATTTTTACAAAAACATCATAAATTTTGATGATCTGAATCGTACAAGTCTTCCAAATAACAAGAATTGAGGTTGCAAATGTTGTTCATATTTAACGCTATCAAATGATCGTTAGCGTTTTAAGCTATTTATGTTTCTATTGACAAACAATCGAAATGATCATTTGATTGAACTAAATTTTTATTATATATAAATGGATTATATAAATTATTCTCTCCATGAAAATAGTATGAATTTTTGTCGCAATTGCTTTCTATATGTAGCGCTATTTAACAATCGTTAGCATTTTAAGCGTATTTATCATCCAATTGATCAACCATTATAATTTTTTTTTAATTTCATCATGTTCTTGTTAGATTTCTCCAATCATAGTATTTATACCACCCTACGCTTCCAAATACTAATAATTGCGATTTGAATTGATGTGCATATTTAACGATATTAAATGATTGGAAGCTTAAATCTAATTCATTTAACAAACCAATTGAAACTATTTTAAAGATTTTTATTATGTTTTGGTTAACGATAAACAATTTTCATTACTTGAGCAATACTATGCTTTCAAAAAATTAGAATTGCGGTAGCGATTGGTGTTCATATTTAATAGCTTCTGACTATCAATAGCGTTTTTCAACGTATTTCTCTTTCAATTTCTAAAGGATTTTAAATTATTTTGTAAAAATGGAACATATTTTAGTTCAATATAAACAATATATATGATTTCAGTCAAACGCAGCTTTCAAATGATAAGAATTGTGGTTACAACTGCTGTTCATATTTCACGCTTTTTAGGCATCGTTAGCGCTTAAAGCGTATTTATCTTTCATATGTCGAACAAATCGAAACTATTATTGAAAATTTCATCATGTTCTTGTTAGACATTTGAATTTTTTTACGATTTCATTCATACTAGTATTTCAAATATTAAAAATTGAGGTTGCATATGTTCTTCATATTTACTCCTATTACACGATCGTTAGCGTTTTAATCCTATTTCTCTCTCTGTTGAGGAACTAAATGAAACGATTTTCAGAAATTAGTTTATTTCTTGATTAGATATCAATAATATTGAACAAATAAATCATACTTTTCTTGAAAAAAATATGAATTTCGGTTGCAGATGCATTTCATATTTAACAACTCTAGATTTTTTATCATATACATCTTTCAATTTACAAAAACAATATTGATCATTTATATTATTCTCAGCTTTCATATGAAGACAATTACAGTTGCAACTGCTTTTCATATTTAACGCTTTTTGATGATCGTTAGCTTTGTAAGCGTGTTTATCTTTCAGGTGCCGAAAAAATTGAAACTATTTTTATGGATTGATTCATAAACTGTTTAGATATCAAAACTTTTGATTATTTCATTCCTAATCGGCTCTCAAGTAATGAGAATTTCTGTTGCATTTGCTGTTCATATTTAACATTTTTAAAGATCAATAGTGCTTCAAGCGTATTTCTCTTTCAATTGTAAAACCAATCAAAAGTACTTTTTAAAATTTTATCATGTTGTTGTTTGAAAAAAGAAATTTCAATGATTTCAATCATGCTAGACTTTCAAATAATAAGAATTAAGGTTGCGAATGCTGATCAGATTAACCGTTGTAAAACGATTTTCAATACTTTAAGGCTACTTCTCTTTCTTCTGACTAACCAATTGCAATGATTTTTTAAAATTGGACTATATTTTGATTATATCAATATTATGGATCCTTTCAATCGTACTCGGTTTGAAAATAGTAAGAATTTCATTTGCAATTGTTTTTCATGTCGAACGGTATTTAACGATCGCTAACGGTTTTAGCATATTTCTCTTTCACAAACCAATTGGAACTACTTTATAAAACATGAATACTTAATGGTTGGATACCAACACTATTGATAATAACAATCATTCTCGTCTTTCAAATGAAAAGTATTACGGTTGCAACTGCTTTTCATTTATAATGCTTTTTGATGATCGTTAGCGTTGTCAGCGTATTTCACATTCAATTGGCAAAGGAATTAAAACTACTTTTTCAAATTTGATCATGCTCTAGTTAGATATAAACTTTTCTTTATGATTTCTTTCATAATCGGCTTTATAGTAAAAAGAATTGCGGTTGCAATTGCTCTTCCTATTTGACAATTTTTAAAGATCGATAGTGTTTTAAGCCTATTTCTCTTTCAATAGGAAAACTGATTGAAATTCTTTCTTAAAATAGGATCGTGTTCTAAATAGTTATCAATAATATTGATTCGGCTTTCAAATATTAAGAATTGTGGTTGTAATTGGTGGTTGTATTTATCGCCTTTTAAAGTTCCTTAGCGTTTTAAGCGTATTTCTCTTTCAATTGGTGAAATTTTAAAATTTCTTCATTTTCCCATTATATTTATCCAATCTTATTATTTAAATCATCCTATGTTTTCAAATAATAATAATTGCTAGTGGAATTGTTGTTCATATTTGACCATATTTAATGATCGCTAGCGTCTTTAGCATATTTCTCTTTCAATTAACGAACCAGTTAAAAGTATTTTTTGAATTTGGATCATAATATTGTTAACTGGACACAATATTCATTATTTGAATCATGCTAGGCTTTCATATAATAAGAATTTCAGTTGCGATTGCTGTTCGTATTTAGAGCTTTTTTACAATCCACAGCGTTTTATGCCTATTTCTCTTTGAAATTCTAAACCAATTGAAATCATGTCTCAAATTTGGATCATATTCTAGCTAGAAATAAAAAATATATTAATTATTTCAATCAAACTCATCTTTCAAATGATAAGAGTTGCGGTTACATTGGTTGTTCATATTTAACGCTTTTTAATAATCGATAGCGTTTGAAGCGTCTTTCTCTTTCATTTATTGAACCAGTCGAAATTATTTTTCAAATTTTTTCATGTTGATGTTTGTTATAACAAATATTGATGATTTCAATCATACTTGTCATACAAATAATAAGAATTGAGGTTGCAAATGCTGTTCATATTTAACGCTAAAATAATCATCAGCGTTTCAAGCCTTTTTTTTTTCTTTCTATTGACAAACCAATTGAAACAATTTTCAGAAATTGGACTCTGTTCTTATTATACATCAATAATATTGATCATATGAATCATACACGGCTTTAAAAAAGTAAGAATTTTGGTTGCAATTGATTTTCATAATTATTGTTATTTAAGATAGCTAGCATATATTTAGCATATTTCTCTCAGGTTCAAATTGAAATTATGTTGTAAAATGGGAATACTTTCTCGTTAGATACTAATAACATTGATCATTCAATCATACTCGGCTTTGAAATGAGAAGAAATTTCGGTTGCAGCTTCTTTTCATATTTAACTCTTTTTGACGATCGTTAGCTTTGTAAGCTTATTTCTCTTTCAATTGGGAAAGCAATTTAAACTAATATTTTGAATTGGATCATTTTCTTCATAGATATCAAAAACTTTAATTATTTCATTCATAATCACTTTTCAAGTAACAATAATAACTTCTTCCATTGTTGTTCATGTTCAACGATTTTTTAAGATTGATAGAGTATTAAGCCTACTTCTCTTTCAATTGAAAAACCAACTGAAGTTTTTTCGTAAAATTCGGTCTTTTTCTAAAAATAACAAGAATTGCAAATGCAATGGATGTTCTGACTTAACGCTTTCTAACGATCATTTGCATTTTAAGCGTATTTCTATTTAAATTGACTTACCCATTGAAACTATTTTATAAAAAGAGAAAATTTTGAAATTAGATACAAACAAAATTTATCGTTTCAATCATACTTGGATTTATAATAAAAAGATTTTCTATTGCAATTGCTTTTCATAGTTAACACTTTTTGACGATCGTTAGCGTCATAAGCGTGTTTCTCATTCTATTGGAAAATCAATAGAAACTAATTTTTC
>ONZA01002249.1:8200-19728 GCA_900322205.1 Kewa caespitosa
CAATCACAATGAAGCATTTTAGTGAGACCTTTAAGGTGAACATGGACCAACGCATGCTTGATCTAACTTTTGTGTGATTGTACATACTATCCATCACATCCATACATTGTGCATGTAAATACATTCGCATATACTCGCATTGGCATGTAGAGTAGCACTTATGCTCGTCCATTAGACCATAAAGATTTAGGTGCATTGTCATGCATATGTTTATACATACTCATGTAACACATTCTTATATAGTTGCATTCATACATTAGAGTTTGTCCTTAGGATCATGCATCCATCCATATCGAAAAGCAAAAAAAAAAAAAAAAAGGTTCTGGTCTCATGCATTTGCATTCATGCATCCCGTATCCATATAGGTCATCCTAGGGTCTGCCATTTGGGTCTCTCGTGTACATTCCCATCTCAATCTCCATAAAATCTCACCCTCTGAGTTATCCATCCTCACGACAAAAATCTGCTCTATCCTTATCAAGTCGAGTCTACTCCTTCGAATCAAATTCATTCACTCCCTCTCGAGTCAAACACATGTCCATTACCCCTCTACAAATGCTCCCCAAGAGTCATCACTGTCGGAATCCCGCTTTCCAAATTAAAAAAATGGAATTTCATTCCCAACTCGTACAAAATGGCATTTCACATTAACATGGCATTGCCTTTTCCATCATGCACTAACATTGGTGTCATTCCCGCTTTTTCACAGGTCTTCTCGTTGTACCCATGCTTCTTCAAGACTAATCAGAGTGTCCCCCATCATTGGTTCACCACTGCTCTCAGGTGTTACCACTGTAGCAACACCGTCTACTGTGTCCCATCGCATCAGCACCCCACTCCAGAAGATGGATGATTTCCCATACGGTAACCTGCCACCGCCTCCTCCCAGGCAGAGGACCCCCTTGTTGAACTCAGGGCTATGATGTAGCTACTTCTCCACCGACAGGATGACCTTGAACAGAATCTGTCCAACCATGACAAGAATGAAGGCCAAGGTGTCCCCACACCCGAGGTTCCCTTTAACCTTGAGTCAAACTCTGTCGCTGGAGATGGAGAAATGGCGGATAAGATCCATAAGATGAAAGAAGTACTCAAAGGGATCACCAAGGTTGAACCCTGGGTAGACATCCATGGCTTCTCTCTGTTTCCAAAGGCCCGACTTCCCCCTGGTTTCAAAATGCTTAACTTGAGCAAGTTCAATGGAACTGGGAATCCGACTACATTCTTCAAAATGTATGTTGGAGCAATGAGCCCCTGGGGAGTATGCGAAGAGCTGATGGCTCAATTGTTCCAGCAATACCTCAATGGCATTACAGTCACATGGTTCCTCAAGTTGGAAAACTCTAAGAAGGCCACTTGGGTCGACATTGTCAGGGAATTCACTAACAAGTACAAGTACGATGAGGAGGTTGATGTGACTAGGTTTGACCTTGAGACCACTTATCAGAAGACCGGTGAGACCTTCCCCGCATTCATTTCAAGGTGGTGCACTAAGGCCACACAGATGTTGGTCAGACCCACTGAGGAGGAACAAATCTGAATGGTTGTCAAGAACCTATCTTTTAACCTGAAAGAGGAGATGCAGTTCCAATACTTCCCATCTTTCAAGGCTCTAATCTCCACGGGGCACTTGTTTAAGGGGAGAAGAATTAGGCTGTTGTAAAGGCTGATGCGATTAAAAGGCTAGCAAAGTTCCATCATCGAGGAAGCTCTGCGTATTGAGAATGCGAGGGCTGAGAATGGGGCATCATCTAGATCTAGGTACAAGAAGAGTACCCCTTATGCCTCTAACAACAACTCCTCTTTTGCCTAGAATAAAATTGCAGAGATCAACAATGTTAGCTCAAACAATCCTTTTAGTTTAGCCGGGACCGTCAGGCGACAATTCGATCCTATCAAGATGTCATATTCAGAGGCTTGTAGGAGCCAAACCATCAAGAGATCCATCATCCCTCATTGAGGATCGCCAACCTCGTTTGCACCAGGTGACCATCATCGGTTCACCTAACAACTCGACAATTGATTTCTACAAGACAGACAAGGTGACCTTGGTCCAATTCTCGTGACAAGCATGGGGTCTAGTTCCTTTGCTAATCTTTGCGCCACTCTAGATGGTGATGGAAGTTTTCTCATGTTGGTCATGAATATGAAGAGGAAGACTCCTCTGTCATGAGAATTGTAGAAGGGACTAACCCTTACTCGCTTTGTACGAGGTCGTGGCAACCACTCTATCTTCACGACTTGCATTACGATGACTATGCTGCGCCAAAGGTTAAATATTTCATGAGGGCCGGTCGCCACTTTAAGCCTTCCTACCTGGAAAAAGAAAACCCCCTCGAGGCCCTAAGGAGAAAGCAGAAGGGAAAAGACATCCTTGCAGAAGGAAATGATGACCCAGATGACGCCATAAGAAGAATGAAAGAAGTAAACGCCAATATCTCAATTTGGAAGCTTCTGATGACTTCCTAACCTCACCGAGCAATAGTGCTTTACATCTAAAACCAGACAGTGGTACAACTTTACTTGACTCTCGGCCAGGTGGTGGGCCTAATTCACGATTCCTCTCAAGTACCCATGTTCACCAACGAGGATTTGACTGACGATCCTAATGATAAAAAAAATCTTTGCATATCATTGTCAAATGCAATGGAAGGAGTGTTCCCTGAGTCCTGATTGATAATGGATCAGCCATTAATATTTTCCCTCTGAGAGCCCTTCAAAAGTTGGGATTCTCTCTTGATCATGTTGAGCCATCCTCGTAAGTCGTTCGAGCGTACGAAAATGCTAAAAGGGAAGTTCTTGGAACTATCAAACTCTTGCTTGAGTACGGTTCTATTGCTCGAGAGGTTGAATTCCTTGTAATCGACATACCGGCTTGTTTCGAATTGCTCCTAGGGAGGCCATGGTTGCACCAAACCAAGGCTCTTGCTTCTACCTTACATCAAAAAGTCAAGTTCCAGACTAAGCATGGGATTGTAACTCGAAAAGGGGATCCTAAAATCATGGCAATCACTACCTTTGACAAACCCGTTCTTCAGCTGAAGGAAGATTTGGGCGACCGTTTTGAAAGAATTCATGGTAATTACCATCTCAGTTGAGGACCAAGGATAAGGAAACGGCAATGGCAAGTGGGACGCGCAAGACCTCGATCACGACCTCTCCGATGATCAGTCTCACGTGCAAGAAGGTAAAGCTCCTTTACGTGCCGACAATTTCCCCTCGGGACCACAATTGGTCCATGACGAGGATACTTACTGGGAAGTTTTTAACGCCGACGTCTGCTTCACCATGCCTGAATTGATCTTTTTCCTGAATGTGAGGTTGCCTCCTGGATACATACTCCCGAACTTCCCCAAGTACAAAGGAGAGGGTAGTGCAATGGTACATTTCTAGAACTTTGTACAAACTCTGTATCCAACAAGAGTCCACGAGACCTGTTACCCCGCTCTGTTCAATCAGAGTCTCGAAGGGAAAGCACTGGAATGATTTTTCAATATCCCCGAGTCCCAACACAACAGTTGGAAAAATCTGTGTAGCGAATTCCTAAGATGGGCTCGCCTGTACCAAAGCTATGACATGGAGATGGTCAAACTACAACAAATACATCAGTATCTGACTGAGCATATTTCTTGCTATGTGGCCCGCTGAAAGGAACTGTTCCACAAAATTAGGAAACCACCTACCGAGAAAGAGACCATCCTCATGGTTATCGAAGGGTCAAGGAACCGCTACTTTCATGAGATGCGCTGTCAGCACTGCACTAGACTTGAACATCTCGAGCAACTTGGCTTCCGCATCGACATGCAGATCCTAAATGACCCTTATGAGACTTATGTCGCAGCCCACTCATGTGGTGGGCCTCAACAACTTCCTTCCAAGAAGTCATATCCTTCCAACCAGCGCTAGAGTGTTGTTTTCTCTCGACTACAGGAGCAGGGCATCACGTACCCACTTCCTCCTCCAACTAAAGCTCCCTCATTCAAAGTTAGCCTCACCTGCTACTATGACTACCACCAGAAGTATGGTCATACCACTGACGATTGCCCTGAACTTCAACTCCATCTTCAAGAGCTGGTCAACAACGGCTTCATCTAAGTCACCTCGAGGTGCACCAAGTCTGCCTTTTTGTGTCTATATAGGCGGCCTACACTAGGAGTTCTATCTCTCATCTCTAGTGTCGTTTAAATTTATACACTTTCATTTCAATGTAACGTAGGCTCGAACTTCATTTGGTCTGATCCTCGCACATTTTGTGTTCACCTGTAAGCATGTGCACCAGGGTACGTAGGCAACTCCTCAGGAGTGCGACCACAATAATAAATAAAAAAACCAAAAATTTATATGTTATCCATGTAATCAGAACTACGTGACCTGATTCTCCCAATGCACTTTTCTAAAATCAATTTGATCATGTTTAAAGACTCACTCACCAGCACACAGTGGACATACTTAGGCAGCCTTCGGGCTCGGTCCAAATAGAAAACATAAATGAAAACATGTCTTTTTTATGAATTAAGGAAGGAAATTCCATTAATTTCCCCAAGCAGATTCCTAATCAGACTCTCGGGGGGCAACCCCTAACCTTCCTCCAGTGATCTTCTAGTCCATTGAATATTGTAGGGGCAGTTCCCTCATTCTCCTCAAGTGTGTCACCATCACAAGCATCATGACTTAATTGATATTCGTCCATCATCCTTCAAGGATTGACCCTGTCCTAACACTTCTCCTTGTCCAGATGGTCAAATCTAACCAAAACAAGAATTCAACATCTCGCTGACCTACCTCAAGGGGCAGACAACTTATGCAAGAGGGGCACGTATGTTGCTCAGAATGGGACATGTACTGGGGACCGGGATGGGAAAGAATTGAAAAGGAATCAAAGAGTCAATCCTACCCCTTGACAACAAGAACCATGTAGGCCTCGGTTTCTCTCCCAAACAAAGGCCTCGCCTCCATACCTCTCCCAAACACACCTTGAATGGCTGGTTTGTCCAACCTGGCCAAGATACCCTATACTACGGCTTCCCTGAATCATGGAATGATAAAAAAAAGACCCTCCCCGACTTGGAGATATTCTTCAATGTCTCCTGTTTAGTGAGGATTAACCTGCAGCCAATATCCCTGACACCACCATCAAACAATCTGACTGGGTTGAACATATCAGATACCGAGCTTTAAACCGCCTCTTCCAAATGAGTCACATCGATGTTGATTACTTTGACCTTACACACCTAATTTCCCCAAGCAAGAACATCCGAGAGTGGAGTTGAGATTTCAAGAAAATGGGAGGAGACAATGAGATTCGGATCTATGTTGGCAACCATCCCCCAAAACACGAACAAGCTACAAAAAGCCTACCCGAGCCTAACCCTTACCTTGGGTCCATAAACTTTCTTGAGTCGGAAGTATATCCCTCCAGTGAATTAGGCGTTGCTGACTATGAGTCTGACCATTCATCTTCATCATCTTCCTTAAACAACCTTGCTTCCACCACATATCCATCTGACACCTGAGACACAGAAGACCTACCCTTAGCTTTTGAATATATTTGCATGCAAGAGTATGTCAAAGAGCATGATGCATTGCGTAATGATGAGTCAAGGACATACATCTCACCGGTCGAGGAGCCCATACTTATAATCATCAGCGCAGAAGAAAACATAAAAGAAGTCAAAATTGGCTCGACACTATGACTAGAGGAAAAAGAAGCATTCACAACGCTTATCCGAGAATATGTTGATGTGTTCGCCTGGTCATATGCAGACATGCTGGGTGTTGACCTCGACATTGTCCAACATTGTATGGCACTATTACTCGATAGTAAGCCAAAGAAACAGAATCTTTATCACATGAAACCTAAGACCAGTCTAAAGGTAAAAGAAGAGATCCAGAAACAGATAAATGTCAGTTTCCTTGAAGATGTTAAACACCTAGACTGGTTAGCCAATATTGTCACCGTCCCCAAGGATGGCAAAGTCCGGATGTGCATCGACTTCCGTGATGTGAATGCAGCCTCTCTTAAAGACTGTTTCCCTTAGCCTCATATCGATATGCTAGCCGATAATACAACTAACCACGCCATGTTCTCATTTATGGACGTCTTTTTAGGATATAATCAGATCCTAATGGCCTTGCAAGACATGATCAAGACATCTTTCATCATCCCCTGGGGTACATACTATTATCGAGTGATGCCATTTGGGCTTAAGAACGCTAGGGCAACATACTAGCGAGTGGCTACTACCATGCTCCATGACATGATACATGAGATTTTTGAAGTAGATGTTGATGACATGATCGTCAAGAGCCATACCTGAGAGGGGCACATCGATGCGCTCAAAACTTTCTTTGATAGAATTCGGAAGTTCATACTCCGACTGAACCCGCAAAGCTACCTGGCTAAGCTACCTATCTTGATGCGTCTAAGGCCCAATGAACCTTTGCTGCTGTAACTTACTGTCATTGAAAGGACCATGGGGACATTCCATGCCCAATTTCAAGAGTGAACATAAAAATAGATGGCCATCTATTACCTCAGCAAGAAGCTTCTCAAGTACGAAACTCAATACAATCCGCTTGAACGCGCATGCATATAACTTGTCTATGCTGCCAAGAAGCTGAGGCACTACCTCCAAGCTCATACGACCTGTCTCATTTCAAAACTTGACCCGATCAATTATCTCTTTGATAAGACGATCATCAGTGAAAGGTTGTCTAGATGGCAGGCTATGCTATCCGCATTTGACCTCAAATGCATAAATTAGAAGTCTGTCAAAGGACGAGCCATTTCCAAACCTCTAGCTGATGTCTCCATTTCTAAGGACGAGTATGATGATTCATTTCCTCATGAAAACATCGTGACTATCGAGGAGTCCCAATAGAAGATGTACTTCGATGGTTCTTCCAACTATAGGGGCAATGGGATCGGTGTCCTGTTGATTGATCCCGATGGTCTCCCTGTGCTTTTTTCATCAAGCTTTACTTTCCAAACACCAACAACACGGCTAAGTACGTAGCTAGTATCTATGGAGTCAAGGCAGCCCTAGCAGCAGGGGCACGACGCCTAAATGTATTTGGAGACTCCAACCTCATCATATCACATACCATAGGGGCATGGAAGGTTCGAGAAGAACACCTTCAAGCCTATGCCAACTGTTTATAGAAAATGATACCGCTATTTGAAGACATAACTTTGCGACATCTGCCACGTGAACATAACGGCTTTACAGATGATTTATCCAACCTTGCCACCTCGCTGGTCTGGGAAAATGGAGCAAGGGCTCAGTCGATTACTCTAGAAGAGAGGCGCGAACCCGCTGTTAAGGGATAGACTATCAATGCTGTGACTACAGAAACAGAGGATGAACCCTAGTTCGTTGATATACAGAATTACCTTGAAAAACAAGAATATCCCTCGGGAAGTTCTAGAAAGGATCAATTGGCCATAAGATGCCTTGCCATGCAGTACACCATGTACACCGGCAAGTTGTACCACAAAGGCCTTGATGGCACTCTCCAACCCTATTTTATAGAAGCTGAAGCGCAAGATCACGACAGAAATCCACAGCGGAGTTTGTGGTTCTCATATGAATGGTAGAATGCTAGCTAAGAAAATCATTCGCACCGGATATTACTGGACTATAATAGAATGTGACTTGTATCAACTGGTTCGCACCTACCACAAGTGCCAAATTTTTGCCAATCTAAACCACACGCCGCCAAGCCCTCTACATAACATGACTTCCCCATGGCCATTCTCCACCTGAGGGATTGATATCGTCGGCCAAATTCATCCCGAAGCCTCAAACAAACATCAATATATCCTAGTCGTTGTTGACTACTTCTCGAAATGGATCGAGGCTGCGTCCTTTACAACCCTAGGGGCAAAGCAAGTAGTCAAATTTGTCATGAACAACATCATCTGCCGCTATGGTATGCCTTTTCAGATCATCTCTAACAACGGCTCACAGCTTGAGGGGCATCTGAGAGAAATGCTCCGCAAGTACAAGAAAAGACACCATCAGTCTTTGCCATATAGACCTCAGATCAATGGAGCTGTTGAGGCAGCCAACAAGACAATTTGCAATATGATGGCCAAGATGACAGAGAAGACTAGAGAATGGCCCGGGAACCTTCCATATGCCCTCTGGGGATTTCAAGCCTCTATTCGCACCCTGATCGGCGCTACGTCCTACTCTTTGGTTTACGGCATGGAGCCAATGCTACCAATTTAAAATGAAGTTAGGTCACTTCAAGTGATAGCAGAAACTGGTATTCCCAAGGATTTCTGGTACGAAGTCCAATACAAGGAACTAGCTCTCCTCGATGAACGTCGTCTTGTAGCACTTCACAACATTCAAGGCTACCAACGCTGAAATGCCAGGGCTTTTAATAGAAGGGTCTGTATCCATGATATTCAAGAAGGAGATCTCGTGTTGAAAGGGATCCAAGCACCTTTGCATGACACTAGGGAAAATTCAAGCCGAACTGGTCTGGCACATTCCTGATCAAGTTAATCACCCCTGCAGGTGCGGTAATACTCGCTAATTTGGATGGAAATGAATTCGCCAGTTACACCAATCTCGATCAGCTGAAGAAGTTTCATGTTTGACTTTAGGTCATTTAATTTGTTGTTTCCAAGCTTTTTGAGAGCATTGCAATCATAAATGAAAAGAAAAAAAATCAAAACCCCTGAGGTTCCAGTTTGCCCCCGAGGTGCTCCCCTGAACTACGCTCGACCTAATTCCCATAGATGGGATACATAGGCAGTCCACCTGGACTCGGTCACAGGATTATCCCTATCCCCAGCAGCAGTAAAAGGAAAAAAAAAAAGAAGGAAAGAAAAAAAGAAATCAAAAAGTTGAAAAAAAATTATGAGATGAAAGAGCGAGGATCACGAGAAATCGTGTTAAGTGGTAAACATTTGGACGAACCTATCTCATTACAAGTGGTCAAACTCGGTCAACGTCTGCTATACTCAAAAAAATATTCGATAAGATGGAAGAGCAAGAATCACGAGAAATCGTGTATTAAGTGGTTAATCTTGTACGATCCCATCTTATCTTAAGTGGTCAATTTCGGTCAACACTCGTTGAAAGAAAATAAAAATGAAAATGCCGAATCAAGTGGTGTATTTTGGACATGGGCTCCGAGCCCTGTGACATGCATTGAAATCGGATCATTTGTCATGCCTTGCATTATAATTTGTGATTAGACATTTGCATACAAACGTGTTCAACACACATCTTTCCACAAAATAAAACTATCTTCATCTCATGTGAGAATTGTAGAACCCGTTTCATCCTAAAAAGATTTTTAATAACATTCCTTCCGTCGTTCCAATGGTTCAGGCTTGTAGTCTAGATAGATTCAGTTCACTACTCACTTTCGGCCCATGAATTTCTTGACCAATCCAATCATTGACTTGAGACCCAGTTTTTCCCAGCAAATGAATGAAACTTTGAAGCACAATGCCTAAGCCTAATTTCAGTCGCCCCCATTTGTGCCATCTTGGGCTCAACCCGCTTTATGCGAACCAACTTATCTACCTTCCCTGATTACTTGTTTCTAGGTGTCTTCTTAACATTCCTATCTCCATTGGGGTGATTCCCCTGTACCTTGCATTAACGTCCTAGTCATGGAAATCATCATCAAGGAAATTGACCCCTCAATTCCCCACTTCTCCTGCTGACTTGTTCGATCCAAGCTCCCAAAAGAACTCAATCATTTTCGTCTAAACCATGTCTCTCAGTGCTGTGACCCGCATCATCCCCAGTGAGTCAAATTTTGACCCCTATTCCCAACGGAACTTTATCGACCCATCCTCAAGGAGTCAACACATTAACTCTGATCCCAAACGGAACCTAGTTGGCCCATCCCCAATAGAGGATAACTAGCCCAATCCTATCTACTTAGCAAAGACAAGAGTTTCTTCGAAACCACTCCCGATCCCTTGAAAATGGTCGAAGTCAGTCAAGTCAAACTACACCGAGGCAACCGATGCCCCTAGAGGAATCAACCTTGATTAAATCCCAAGTGGAGTCCAGGGACATCCACTTATCCAGACCAAAACTCTCAGAAGAATCCCCGGACACCTAGCTGTTCGAACCAATTCCCCAGTGAAATCAAGAGACGTCAAGTCTATCCAAGTCAAAATCCCTCATCATGACGAATCTTTCAGAACGAATTCCAACCCCAACGGAACTAAAGGACATATGATTGTCCGAACTCCCCAAATATATCCAAGGAGTTGAATAGAACACTCCTTATTCCCCAGCTGAGTCAAGGGACATTCAGTTTCCCCAATCCCAATTCCCCAACAGAATCAGTAGACCCAGTGTCTATCCCGAAATTCCCCAATCGAGTCAATCAAATTGAACTCCCCGTCAGAGCCGAAATACTCAGTATCCCAATGAGGGGCCTTTATGGCAGTTATTTTCAAATACCAACAAGTTCACTTTGATTGTGTGTCTTAGGATCTTCGCATTTGCATCATGTGCATCCTAATCCTTTGAAACAGACCCTCGGCGGTGCTGAGTGGAAAATCTCTGGCATTGCTGGATGATTCGATTGCTGTTTCAAGACGGACCCTCAGCGGTGCTGAGTGGAGAACAACCGGTGGTACTGGACGATTCGAATGCTGTCTCAAACTTGAATGTGGCAACATAGGTCACCACGAACCCTCAACGGTGCTGAGTGGAGAGTCTTCCGCAGTGCTGGACTATTCGAAATTATCTTTGAAACAGACCCTCGACGTTGCTGAGTGGAGAATCTGCAGGGTGCTGGACGATTCGACTGCTGTTTCAAAACAAACCCTTGGCGGTGCCGAGTGGAGAATCCCCGGCGCTGCTGGGTGATTCGGGGGTCGGTTTAGGGGGTTCTTCGGTAACAAAGGATGACATTAATTCCGACATTTTAATTAGCACAGCTACAATTGTACTCGAGTGCGAAATAAGAACCAAAAGTTGTTGTCTCTTCAATGACATTTATTAAGAAATTTGGCCAATGAGGGGCAATCAGTAGTCACAAAATTTCGGTTCAATTTTTTTTATATTTTTAATAAAATGGGTCATTTTATCTTTAATAGTTATTAATATCCAAAAAACCTATAAAAATAGAAAACGTCAAAAAATAAATAAATAAAACAAAATATCAAAAGTTCAAAGAAATCAAAAATATTAAAAAGCCAAAAAGATTTTTAGCTAAGTTTAATTCATTAGTTTACATCTTATTTTTGGGATAGCCCTTTAAATAATTACACATTGACTCATTACGCCCAACTACAATCCATTCACTAAATCAAAAAAAATAAAAAGGAAAACAGAAAATCGAAAAAGAAAAGAGAAAATCGAAAAAAAAAGAAGAAAGGCGAAAAAAAGGAAAACAAAACAAGAAAAGAAAGAAAAAGAAAGAAAAAAAAAAGAGAAAGGGAAGCTCACGGTTTTGACCGTGAGTAGTGTACAAAGTGTAGTAAGTTTTCTTTTTTTTTTTTTTTTTTTTTTTTTTTTTTTTTTTTTTTTTTTTTTTTT
>ONZA01002251.1:18210-28327 GCA_900322205.1 Kewa caespitosa
TTATTACACTAAATTCATGACATAAAAAAATATATGTTCACAAAAGTAATAAAATATGAGTCTAGAATTAGAGAAAATAATATTGGAATAATTATTTTCTCCAATTTTGTGACATAAAAGGAAAATAAAATAAAAATAAAAGAAATAAAATTAAAGAAAAATAGAAAAACCCCACCCAAGACGGTCATTGGGGATGAGAACCCTCGGGAGCCTACCTTAGATCGGGATTTTCGTTGGACTTTCTAGCACGCGTAATTTTGTATTTTTTGGATGTATTTTTGCTTTGGTAAAGGATGTTATTGTGGTTTTGTAATATAAAAATATATGGGAGAATGCTTAAAGTATTTAAGAGTAAAGTTTATGTTTTCCGATTTCTGACCGTTTGCTTTTGTTTTGCATGGGTTTTTATAGGGGTGGTTCCCCCTTTGCCGGTGTCCAAATTTAATGTGCCATTGGCCAGCAAATATGGTGATAGTCACTGGGCCATAGAGCAAATATGAATATATTCGCTAGCCTTAGAACGAATATTGGCATATTCGCTGGAAATGAAATGAATGCCTGGAAGAAATAGTCTGAACAACTCAACAGGCAGCGAATATGAGGAAAAGTCGCTTGATTGTCCAACGAATATGTGTATATTCGCTGAAGGCCAAGCGAGTTTAATGATAATCACTAGGCTTTCAACGATTATAATGCAAATTCGCTGTCGTTTGATTTCTCCATACGTTAAAACCACGGTTTTCCTTGGCGCGCAAGGTCAAGGGAAGGTTCTAGAAGTCTCTAAGGTGATGTGAATGACCATTTTCCCTTGAACTTCATTTGACTTCGGGTTTTATCAGTTTGTGTGCTAAAAAGTTCCAGAAAGGTTCCCTAAGCTAGTTATTGTCATCAAGTCATAGGGGTGACACTATTTGGTGTCAACACTACCAAAAGAACATCCACAACGCAACTTCAACCGATATTAGAAGTTATCGCCATTTTAATTTTGATCCCACAATTAGCCCAAACAACATATCAAAGCATAAGCTCATTGCATTCATATCACCAATTTCTAGACTTCGTATTTTACAAATTCAGGGAATCCAATAACTCTCAATCTGAATGGTCAGATTATAGAAAGATTACTTCTTGTTGAGATGATGCACAAGATACTTTTAGAAGCACAAACTAAAATGGACGACATTTTATCGGAGCACATTTGGTCTTAAAATTCAAAACTGATGATAATGAACGCATGGAGCATTACATGTTGCGGTTAGTTTTTGCACACATGACTAGTCAATGACTAATGAAGCATGAATGTATATTGAAACTTTTACAACTAGAACTTTCCAGTAATGATAAAACCTTTTAAATTATGTTGAACTATGGACCTCACAATCTTTAAAGAATTATTTTCAGATGAATTCGCAGACCACTTAAACAGCTAAGAGAAAATCGAGAAGATATACTTAGAGATATAAAAGTTTTGACCATAAAACCAACTTGGAGAGGAGGGGGGGGGAGAGTTACATGAACCACCCAAAATCGAGGTCATAACAAGGAAGGCAATCTTATTGCACTTGTGATTTGGATACAACAACCACATTACCAAGGCGTAGCCAAAGATGTTTATTTTTAGATCATTGACCACGAGCCACCAAAAGCATAGCGCAAAATAATGAAAGTCCTGACAACAACAATGTTCACAGAATTGATAACCACAAATTTTCATAGCTGCAAGGAAATTCTTAATCAACAAGAACAATCTGACATCATCTTGATACTAGGATCATTCATTCAAACAATTAAACAGATGAATGTGAGAATAAAAGTGATGAACATGACAATAAAAAAGATGAGGGTGGGAATTTAAATTAATCGATGTGGTGATATGGGCATGAACTACTAAACTTTGTTCTTCTAAAACTAGAATAAATATGACAAATTCAAACAACTAACAGTCGATACAATACTTGCTCTGAAAAAATTACAGACGAAATCCGAATGGGTCTTTAAATTTGTATGTTAATACACACTCAAAATTCCAGTATAATCAAATTGGAGATTGAAATCACAAGCTCTCCATGATCATTAAATTGGCATAATAATCATTCCAAATCTACATTAGATATAGAAAATTGATTTTCACCAACATTTAGTGCAACTTTTGGCAAGGATACCTAGGAACTTCATCTTCAAATTATACATTAACTATCATAGTGATACAGAAATTAGTGACACCAAACATACGAAAGACAAAATCTTTGACACTGAAAATAAAGCGTCAAAAGCTATCATACAATAGAAGTACATAAAGGAAAAAGGGAATGACACGAAGAATAACAATGAAAATAGAAAATACCGCTGGAAAGTTTGTACATTTATTCGTTGAAGGAGAAGAGGAGAGGAACAATGAACACATGGTGACTCAGATACATATATAATCACTAATCCAAAATTAATAACCAAAATAAGACACACATAATAAATGAACAAAAGAAGAAAAAAAACACAAATTCACAAAACAAAAAGGCCATGTAAGAGGATTATGCTGCTAAGAATGAAAATCCTATGAAAGAGGAATTTTACTCATGTAAAAGATGGTCTAGATAACTATAAGTACATGTGTGATTATGTAGAGAAAACATAACAGAGGCCATATTTTAACTGAATTTGTCTCTTAAAAAATAAATATCAACATGACGACAATGTAGAGAGAGAGAGAGAGCGCGCGAGAGAGCTAGAGAGGGAGAGTGTGTGTGACAAGAACTAGTCAAAAACCAAGGCCACAGTTTGGGAAGCGATGTTTTCTCAGCAACTAAATGACCTACGCATATTCAATGATTTTCATCCAAATTGGCAGGTAGAATTAGATTAACATTCACACAGTCACAACAAGATGGAATGGTGCTTCTTAACAACGTTAAGAATCACGTGTTGACATGGATAAAGGTAACAACCCAAATAAATTCTCATAATCCCATTATCAAAGCAAATGCATTACATGTCCAAAAGACATAGAGCATCATCATTTTTGCAACTACATTGGTAACTCATAATGAAAACAACACAAGATGTGATGAATATAAGTTGTAAAATGAAGGAATATACTTAAAATTTTGATGAATATGAGATGTAAAACTCATGAATATACTTGATAAAACTGATGAATATGCTCTAAGGAACTGAATAATACAAGTACAACCTATAATGAATGTGAACTGTAAAACTGATGAATGACTTTAGAAACTGATGACATGGGTTTATACATTTTGTTGAGCCCGTTCCGACGTGAAGGAAAATTGACGTTGTCACGAGGTCTTCCGACCTGGGCTCGTTCCCAAGCATGACCAGGCCCATCCCCAACGTGAGAAGTTACCGACGTGATATGCCAGTTCGTCATGGACCTGGCCTTACGTTGCCTAACTGGGCTTGAACCTGGAGGCCCAACGCCCAGGCTTCCCGCGATCCGGGCTCTTTAGGGCTGACATGTCAAGCCCTGATTTGCCTCACATTTCCCAAGGCCCCTATGTGAAGGACCCTTGGGCTCATTGAAAAAGGTAAACACTCATTCTCAAATCATTTGTGCAAGACACTATTATGTTCACCTCGGAGCAATAGTGTCCTTTTGCCTTCTCGCACTTCGCTTACAGTAATCATGTACTGACTTAAGCATCGGAGATTAGCTCCCCGGAACCATCCCGGGGGCAATTCACGTTTGCTAGTCCTTGAAGGTTGACAACGTGACAGTCCGACTTCAACTCTCCCGTTCTCATCTCTTCAATCCGACACGGGAATCACTTCCTTTAATATTTTGAGGGCTCACTACGAAAAAAACCCCGAAACAAGTCTGTGGGGAGTGAGACGACTTTGTAAGAGATTGAGGAGCGATAAACACATTTCCACACCTTCTCCACTAAGAACAAGCATGTCCTCTCAGAGTGACCACGCTGAATCTCACGCTACCACACCACAGAATGATGCTGGTGGCGTGGATCTTGAACAACTTATCCGTCGTGTCCTACGTGAGGCACAGATGAAAATGCAAGCCGAACTGAAAGCTTTGCTTAGAACGGAGGGAAGACGGAAGCCCATCCTTATCTCATCCGATTCTATCCCTACTCAAGTCATGCCCTCCCGACCTTTCAGCATATCAAGTCGGGAAAGTTCAAGTCACTCTATGATGGTTGGCCCCCGACCTCATGTCAATCTTCCCCCCCGGTACTCATGCCTCCAGGAGGAAAAAGCCTGATAGTTTTGGAAATCACCACTCCTACGACACGGAGCGGGCGAACGTTGCCTTACGGAATTTTCTAAATAGTCATAAATGAACTGAAATGATCCAAACGGGGGAGATGCCCCCGACCTCCATCAGTTTATCCGCCATAAAGAAGAAGAAAGGCGCCTTGGAGGAATCGGCTTTAAGCCATACTTTCCATCCCGGCTGGGCAAATTGCCGGAGTACACCACCACGGGTTTACAGATTGGGACTGACCACGCAGTCCCCCTCCGCCGACGTCATCATGAATCAACTGATTCCCCAGGATGTTAAGCTCGGTAAGATAAAAAAGTACAATGGTACCACCCCGCCAACCGAGCACCTCATGGCGTACGATGCTGCAATGATGACGCACAACTGAACTAAGGTTGTACTGTGTCATTTCTTTGTTGGCACTTTGGAGGGCTTCGTCCTCAAATGGCTCAACTCGCTCGCCCATGAAAGCTTCTATTTCTTCAAACAGCTTGCCAAACTCTTCAGTAGTCATTTCGCAACTATTGAGCAAGAAAGTAAAACCGTGGAGTACTTGCTCAAAGTGAAATAATGGCACAACGAGCATGCCAAAAAATACGTCCAGAGGTTCGCTAATCAATGCTTGGAGATCGATAACCTGGACCAAAAAATTGCATGTTGTACATTTATCAACGGCCGGCTGGATAAAGATCAAACTAAACAGAAGGAAGAAAAGCAATCCGGACATGCTTTTCAATGAGGCCCGGGATATCGCTATGCAGATTATAGCATCGTGGGAGCACTCCAACTACAACCTCGTATGCGGTAGCAAAAGGAAGCACCCCAAGTAAGGGCAAGCCACCTCATCACTGACGACGAAATCGGCATCAGAACAAAACGCTGAATGTGGAAAAGCCACAGTTCAAAGGCAACCGAGGTGGCCGAGGCGAAGGACGAGGTGGAGGACGTGATGGCAGAGGCAAACCACCCTACAAGGCCCTTTAAAGTCCCGAGGTGAACAAAATCCTAAACTACAATCAAGAGGTCCTCTTTGCTAAGATGGACCAAAGCCTTCTCCAAAAGGCCAATCTGATGCGAGAGGCCGACGCCGTGGGTTGCTACTTCTGTCACTATCACCGTGACAATGGGCACTCAACTCGGTACTGCCGAGAACTGGGGAGACACTTGGAAAAACTGGCCAAGGACATGAAGATCAACTCTTTCCTCAAGGATAAAAATCGCACCTCTACATCACAGAGCCACGGAGTAAGCAGCTCGGACAATTCGTCTGATTATGAAGCCACAACACACAGAGTGGTCTTAATTATATCTGGTGGCCCTGCTTGTGGAGGAGTGACATCGAAGGCCAGAAAAGCACACCTCCAATCGCTCGGCCAGGCCATGCTCTCGAATTTGGGAAGCCCATTACGTTCGATGAGTGCAACACGTGGGAGCTACAATACCCCCACGACGACCCGCTGGTTGTCGAAATCAAGGTTTCCAACACCTTGGTTAAAAGAACTTTGATAGACACCGACAGTTCCGTCGACGTCATCACGTCATAATGCTTAACCGAGTTGGGATACAACACCAAGAAAAGCAAAATGGGTCCTGGAGGATGTGCGTCGACTACACCAACCTCAACAAAGTGTGCAAAAAAGAAGATATCCCCTTACCGCGGATAGGCTAGCTTGTCGACTCTACAACGGGTCACAAACTTTTGAGCTTCATGGATTCTTTATTTTGTTACCATTAGGTCTTCATGAGGAAAAAGGATCAGAGTTCCACCACCTTCGTCATTGACGACGGGGTCTTCTACTATACAATGATACCATTTGGGCTGAAAAACGCAGGGGCAACCTTCCAGAGACTGGTGCAGAAAGTTTATCGATGTCAGATAGGCCGTAACTTTGAGGCTTATGTCGAAGACCTCATCAGCAAGAGCCGATTTGCAAGCGACCACGTCTCTGACCTGAGAGAGACGTTCGAAATATTGAGGGGATACAAAATGAAACTAAGAAATGTATCTTTGGCATTCTAGGTGGAAAATGTTTAGGCTTCATGGTGAACCACAGAGGGATCGACGCCAACCCCGAGAAGGTGCAAGCAATCCTCGACATGCAATCACCACGTTGCATCTAGGACGTTCAGAAGCTGACCGGGTGCATTGCCGCTTTGAACCATTTCGTTTCCAGGTCGGCGGACAAGTGCGCACCCTTCTTCGCTACAATCAGAAAGGGACCAAGCTTTAGTTGGGGGTCAGAAGCGGAAGAAGCCTTCGAGAAATTGAATTGCTACCTCGGCTAGTTGCCCAGGATATCGTCCCCCACACCTGGCGAACCTTTGTTCGTGTATTTGGCCGTCTCGGACCAAGCAGTGGTGTCCGTACTGATAAGAGAACAAGATAAAATCCAGGCTCCAGCGTACTTCACTAGTCATGCATTGACTGACGCCAAGTTCAGATATTCCACGCTGGAGAAATTTACCCTGGGTCTGGTGATCACGTCTCGCAAGTTGAGGCCGCATTTTTCGTCACATCCGATTACCATCCTGACCAACCAACCCTTGAAGAAGATCTTAGGTCGGTTCGAATCTGCAGGTAGGGCACAAGTATGGCCCACGAACTGACCTACTACGACATCAGATATGATCCCAGAAGGGCCATCAAGGGCCAAGCTTTGGCTGACTTCGTTGCCGAGATGACTCCCCCAACGAGTCAGTCCTCCAACTGGAGGGAGAGCTGGGAACTATCCGTTGATGGCTCTTCCTGCAAGATCGAAAGTGGCGCCGATGTCACTATGATGTCGCCAGAAGGAGACTTGTTCAAGTACGCGATTAGGTTCAAGTTTCAAGCGTCTAATAACGAAGTCGAATATGAGGCACTCCTAGCGGGATTATAGTTAGCCAAATCCGCCGGAATGAAAAAGCTCGAAGTGAAGATGCACTCTCAGCTCGTAGTATCACAGATCACTGGTGAATATGAGGCGAGAGAGGGAAGTAAGAAGGCCTACCTCTAGAAAGTGAAGGCCGAGCTGATAAAGTTTGAAGAGGTGAACATAATCCACGTCCCCGGTCCGAAAACCACCACGTCGATGCACTAGCACGACTTGCTAGCTCAATGATCTCAGACTTTCCTAGATTTTTTTTTTTTGGGAAGAGGTGAGCGAGAGAAGTATCGTGACTCAACCGACGAAAGAGTTCGCAATCCTCAACCAAAGTGATGACTGGATGACCCCGTTGACGTCATGGCTGAGGGATGGCTTACTGCCGGATGACGAGAAAGAAGCGAAATGACTTCAAGCTAGATCTTTGTGGTTCGTTTATAGAGATGGGGAACTTCTGATTCTTCACCCCTCCTAAAATGTGTTTCCCGAACCCAAGGGAAGCAAATCCTGACCGATCTCCACGAAGGCATTTGTGGAGCTCACCACAGCGGACGTTCCCTCACGTTCAAGATCATCCATGCTTGATTCTATTGGCCTACCATTTCTGAAGACGCAGCCGACCTGGTAAAAACATGCGCCAAATGCTAGTATCATTCTTCGGTTCCAAGAATGCTATCCACCGAGCTGACTCCAAACCTGGAGCCTCTCCTCTTCAACCCTTGCTGAATGGACATACTGGGACCTTTTCCACTAGCCCCTGGCCAAGTAACGTTTTGCATTGTAGCTGTGGATTACTTCACCAAGTGGGTTGAAGCAAAGCCACTCTACGGCATATCAATGGCCGAAGTGAAGAAATTCATCAAAGATAACATCTTATCTCGCTTTGGTACACCCACGGGCATTGTGTTCGACAATGGGCGCCAGTTCGACACCCCCTACGTCAAAGGATGGTTAGCCGACCTGGGTACACAAGCTCGTTTCCCCGCCGCGGCAAGGCCTCAGTGCAATGGTCAAGTGGAGTGCACCATCAAGACCATTGTCAACAGTCTGAAAAGGAAGTTAGATGGGGCAAAAGGTTTGTGGGCTGACAAACTCTATGAAGTACTGTGGTCACTTTGTACCACAAAGAAAGGAACAAGTGGAGAGAGCCCCTTCATGTTGGTCAATGGTAGTGACGTCGTACTCCCAATTGAGCTGACTCTGGAAGGCCTACGAGTCAAAAGGTTCAGCAAGGAAGAAAATCAGTGGCGACTACAGCTTAACCTGGACCTTCTTCCAAAAGTTTGAGGTAATGGTTTACTCCGCATGGCCGTGTACAAACAACACATGACCAAGGCTTATAACAAGAGGGTAAAAACTAGGAATTTCCGCGTTGGAGACCTTGTCAACAGGAAAATGGAGTCCACCAGAAGACAGAATGAGGACGGAAAACTTACCCCAAACTGGGAGGGTCCTTACGTCATCATAAAAGTTGTCCGACCTGGGACATACTGGTTGGAAGATCTAACGGGGAGAAAGATAGAAAGAGCATGGAACATCAACAATCTCAATAAATTTTATATTTAATGTCACCATGGAAAACATCCTACCTCATCCATTTCGGGATCATGGTCGACGAGCTCATACTAGGAGCCGTAGTAGAAAACTCCAACTCGTCCTGGAAGTTGGAGCGGAGTTGATCTCCTTAGTTATATGTTAAAACTAGTTCGTCATGGGGCTATAGAAAATGTTGCTTTTTGTTGACTCATCCTGGAGTCTATATGATAGATTTTTTTGGGGTCGGTTCCCCCAAACAACCGAGATGACGGTAGCTCACCATGGAACTACCCGGGGTCGGCTCCCCTTAACAGCCAAGAATAAAATCTATTACAACTACCCTCACGTCGATCGATACTACTGTTAGTTCATCATGGAATTAACAAAGATATTTCATCATGGAATTAACTAAGTCGATTTAGGTTCACAACGGAACAAACCAAAATCAATTAACCCACTGACCTCGCCCCGGAAGTCAACAACGAATTGGGGGCATATACTTCCAAGTCTTTGCTGCTTCCCTTAATGGGGGCAACGGGGTTAAGAAGACGATGTCACATTACGACAGCACAATTAAGGCAAGCAAACACAGATTAGCAAACCAACAGTCGAGATCAAATACAGCGGAAAACCAATTATAAAGACGCCATTAAGGCATTGTTTGGTGTCGGATAAGAATGGGCTCGCACGCCCAGAAAGAAAAAAAGAAAAACCCTCATCTATTCACTCGTCAGACACGACACTGGCAGCCACCGGCTTGAAGTCCTCAAAGGGGTTGTACGGAGGAAGGTCTGCCAACCTCTCCCGAGCAGCCTCCTCAGGCAAACAAAGGACATCTGCCTCATCGGCTGCATAGGCATCCTCGGAGCCATGGACGTTTCTAACAGCCTGACCCCAGATCTCCTTCAACTCGCTAGGCTGGCTCTCAAGTCGCTGTTGAAGTTCGACGACGTTGGTGTCTATGGTCGCCAACTTCAGCTCGAGCTCCTCGACTTGGACCTGGGCCTGGTCCAGCTCGGTGATCTTGCCCTCCAGCGCCTTCTTCACCAAGGTGAGATCAGAGGTTAGCTCTGATGTTGCCCTCCGGACTAGTTTTCACGCACTCGCATTGCGAATGCAAGTGCCCCACATAAATTAAGTTGCATCTAATATAATAATTGGAAAACACGAAGGCACCATTTTACTCAAGTGGGTTTCTCGAGTTTCAGTGCAATTCATTTTTGTTTAACAAAATTTTTGATGTTTTCAAGAGAATGTTTCAACCAATTGAGTTTAGTTTTTGTCCTTATAAAACATAAAGGAAAAAAAAAAATCTCAAAAAAAAAAAAAACAGACATTGAGATTGAGAGGGAGTGTAGAATATAATTCTAGTGAAAGGAAAACTGCTTCAAACTGTTTGCTAAGTGCCCATGTCATGTTTTTTTTTTTTTTTTTTTTTGAACCTCAATATAATTTTTGGATGATGGTTATTGGGTGAGGGTAT
>ONZA01002254.1:8377-19321 GCA_900322205.1 Kewa caespitosa
AGCTCTCGAGTGCTTAGTAAAAAAGAACTATTTGCAGCTAATTGGGCCCACTCCCGATGTCACAGAGGAAAAAAGGTCCAAGAGTTACTATCTATCAAAATATTGTAAGTATCATCAAGGCAAGAGCCACGAGACTGACAATTGTTGGACCTTGGGACACGCGGCCCAAGATCTTATAGATAATGGCACTTTACCATTACTGAAGGCAGCATGTGCCCCGAATAACAATAAGAATCCCCTCGCATCTCACGAGGAGTCCATTTTTGCTATATTCGACGACGACCTAGGCTTCGATCCCACTTTACTTATCGAATCTGTATCACCGCATGGCCACTTAAGCATTAACGGTATATGGGATAGCGATGAAGAGGATGCATGGGATGCATCCCTAAGGTGCGACAAAATTTACGACGACGCATGGCTTTCCGAACATGAGGTTTGGGAAGGCAAAGTCGACAACCTTACTAGGTTGGGTAGGTATTGCGGAAAGAAAGACGGTCCATCCTAGGCCAATGATGACCTGGGTGACAAGGGCAACGAAGTAGTGGCACAATCAATAACCCCTTGTTAAAACAATTAAAAAGAATGAAGGACGACCTGACCGTCTTGAAACTCTTAGCATCGTCTATGGAGCATAGGCAAGCACTCCTTGCCGAACTCCACAAAATAAATGTCTCACCCGAAATGTCTTCCGCCAATCTCATAAGTTTCTTGACAGAGGAAAGATCGCCCACCACGATCATATTTTCAGACAAGGACCTACCTAAAGAAGGTCGTAACCATAATAAGGCATTATACTGTACGGTGACTACAAACATCACGTGCCCATGTACTCTAGACAATGGGTCCGTGGTCCCACTTATAACAGCAAAACATTTAGGCATCCAATATGACCTGGCACAAACATCGCAGGGCTTAGGGCCTACGATAATTCTTGGAGAAGTGTGCTTGGCACCATCAGCATCAATGTCACTGCTGGTGTCATTGAAAAATGAGTTACCTTTTCCGTAATCATCATGCCCTTTACCTTCAACATGCTCTTAGGACGACGTTGGCTTTTCCGTAATCGACATACCCTCTACCTTCAACCTGCTCTTAAGATGACCTTGTCTCTGTAGCATCAATGCCGTCCCATCCACCCTTCACCAGAAAGTTAAAATGGTTGTTGAAGGGAAAGTTCTTGTGATCCAGGCCGACCAAATGAAGCTCACCTTATCTAAGACTCCCGTCTTAAAAATAGACCACGGTGAAGAAGATGAGGACTTTTGGGCTTTCAATCCCGAAACAAAAGCCATAGAGGACAAACAAGTTGCATTCGACTTTGATCCTCATTCCAACCTCCACGTTAACTCCATCCTTCGAAAACATGGCTATATGCCCGGGATGGGTTTCGGAAAGTACGCCAAGGGCCCGAGTTCATTTCAGTGTGCACAATCCACGAATCTTATGTTCAGCCTAGGCTACGCTCTCTCGATTCGGAAAATCAAAGAATCAATGTCGAGGGAGGCCAAAATGAAGAGGGCCATATGAGAAGGCATTCCCTTCGATAGCCCCAAGCTCAATTATCCCCACACCCTTAACGGATAATTTATTTAGATAGGCGTCAACTTCCCTTATTACAGATTTCCCGGCCACATTACCTAAAAGAAGAAGGCACATTAATCCCAAGATTTAAAATTTTCGAAGATTGCAACCTTCTAAAAAATGAAATTCCCAAGCTTTAGGAGAAATCACCACTTGATTGGGCTCAACCCTTACCTCACAATGCATTTGGTCTCCTTTAGGGAAAGAGAAGATCTAAGCACGAGAAGATGACGACGTAGTTCTGGCCATCCAAAACCAAGGATTTGACCCCTCCGAATTGATCGTATCCGCCACCGGGACAATCGAGGGATGGCGCCGCACCTACAAGTGGACACCTTGTGACAGGTGCAAGTTCAGCATCACCATAGTTGAAGGACTTATGTTCGAGTCTTGTGACTCCAATTCTACTAGTTCTAGCAATTCCAATTCTAATACTAATGTAGGACATTCCCGAGAGAATTAGGAAGCTAGGCTCTCCCACTCCCAATGTGTATGATCCTTCCATTATGTACTCTTTGATAATATCAATAAAATGAATGATGATTCTGCTTACTCCTTGGATTCTTTTATCGCTAATGAATCTACTGACAATAAAGTCACTCATGTGGGTCATGCTCGAGCATAAACAAAAAAACTTCGGTAATAGAAGAAACCGAAACAATTAACTTGGGAACTAACGATAAATTGCAAGAGGTTAAAATTGTTCTAACTCTAACCCAAAATAAAAGATTCGACCTAATGAGCCTCTTAAAGGAATTTATAGATGTCTTTGCATTGTCCTATAAAGACATACCGAGAATTGACCGATCCATCGTTGAGCACGAAATCCCACTTTGCCCCAATGCAAAACCTGTTACACTACAACAGGTTTGGACTTAGGTTGCATTTATAAAGGCTTAGGCGGCAATTATAAACACCACAAAAAGTTTACGCAGCATTTGCACAAACGCCGTCTAAAGTTGTGTCGCCTAAGTCCTATTAGACATTTATTGTATACGCCTGTGAAGCAATCCCTAAACACCGTCTAAGACCTTTTTTCATTTACGAGAATCCTACAAACGAGCCACTCTTTAGAGTTATCAATTTTTAAATCTACTATGCTAAACTGCCAAAGTCATTATTACTTTCACATTCAAACATCTCAAACTTGATAAATTTGCACAATTCACAAATAAAAAATAAAAATAAAATTTGATTATAGAATAATTTTGACATTATTGTTTGTGTCATGTCATAATAACAAACATTCACTTTGGAAGGTCACTACAGCTAACAACAAGATACCATAGCTTAGAATAACAAGTTTGTAGTTTTTTTAACTACTACTACCATTAAAGTTCACAAGGTAGCCAAAAAAAAAAAGAAAAAGGAACCATATTAGATCCTTAATCTACTATTGCTAACACACTGATATGCAAAAACACAAGTTGAACAAGGTCCAAAAATTGTCATTCGTAGCAGCTCTCACGAGAAGCGACATGTCCACCGCTTTATGAAGAATGACCTGAAATATGTAAAACAGTGAAAGGATTAAGTAGTCATTGAAAAATGAAAATAAAACGCAAAGCAAATTAAGGTTTTCAAGTAGCAATGCATTGCCCATGTACACAATTCTGACACATGATTTAAAATTTTGAACAACTACAAATAAAAATATATTGCAAGCAAACTCTATTTCAGTTATAGTCAAACAAAATAAAAAGTACATATATACCTTGAGAAAACAAGACTTGTTGACGGCGTACTCCGCCATTGCGAGTAGAAAAATCAAAGCTCATATATGCATTGTCAAATATGATCTAGCATTCTGTAATAGTCAACATCAAAAATCATGAGTCATGATACATACATCAATAGATCAACTAATCAATGTTACTCAAAGGAAAGGTAAGCTGATCAAAGAATTGAGCCACCACTTTCATTAATTGATCAACTCATGAATGAAATATTGCCTTAGCATGTCAATTAATTACTTTCAACATCATGAACTCAAGTAAGTTGTAATTCAGTAAATTAAGCGTAACCAAAACGTAGATGACATCTCAAAAATACGTAAAACAACAACAAGACTAGTATTAGGGGTGAAGATGTACGCAACCTACCAAGTCTACTAACTTCCTTAAAGACACTTTCCTTCTCTACAAAGTCTACTAAATCAAGCCTCTCAGAAGGGGGTGTCTCTAAGTCTAAGTGAACAACATATTGATTCAAAGGATGGTAAAGAACCTTAAGGGTCCCCTCTTTAAGCTGTCACCATCACCTCTTGAACCATATATCAAGTAAGCTATTCTAGGAACTTGGTTCTTTGATGTAGGTGAAAAACTAAGCTTTGAATCTACAAATAGTGGAAGTTTTTGTTGGGTTTCCCTACTTGATGTGAGGTAAAATGTGGTTTTGTAAAATGGAGTTTTGGAGTTGAAAGAAGATAGTAATGATAGGGACATTCAGAGGATGATAATAACTGAAGAACCATTTCTTTCTTTTCTGTATGATTTGCAGTGTCTTGTTGTCATTGTTATTACCGTCCATAGTGTAAACACCCTTACCACAACACAAAACCACCCATAAAACAAGCCTGCACACAAAACCACCCATAAAAGAAATTGATTAGGGCTTGTGAATTATTATTCAACTACAATTCAAGTGTAATTGGCAAAAGAAAGAGAAAGAGAGAGGACAAAGAGTCAAACTCTGGTACTGGGTGATGGTGGGTGGCAGTGAGCTGTACTGGTGGGTCGTGATGGCGGGGCCGCGGTGGTTGGATCGTGGTGGCTAGGTTTCGCTGGGTGGGTGGCACTGGTGGGTTGCGTTGGTTTGTTGTTGGCGCATGGTGGATGGTGCGGTTGGTGGGTCGCGTTGGTTCGCCGCTGGTGCGTGATTCGCGGTGGGTGGTGCGGTAGGTGGTGCGGTGGTCGGTGGGTGTTTGAGAGAATGAAGAGAGTTGTGAGAAGAGGGAAGGATAGAAACCATGAACATGAATTTATTTGTTTAATTTATTTTTTGGGAGGTTTTATTTGAAGGAGGGAATGATGGAAAGATGGAAACTAATAGAAAAACAGAGTGGGAGGGCTTAGCACTATGTATATGGACGTATCGCGGCATTTATTATAAATGTCGGGTAAGCTTTTAGCGCTATGTATTTTGGAATTATGGTGGCATTTATTTGTAACTTTTATTATAAATGTTTGCCTGAGTTATATTCTTAGGCGACATATGTGTTAAATGCCACCATATAAATGCCGCGAGAAGTGAAATCTGTTGTAGTGTTAGGCAAAAACTTAGGAGAATGAAAACTGAGTGGCCCTTAAAGATAAATGAAGAGGTAGAAAAGCAACTCAACACCAGGTTTATTGTAGTGGCCGATTTCCCCGAATGGGTAGCCAATATCGTGCCCGTCCTGAAAAAGGATGGACGAGTAAGAATGTGTGTAGATCATCAAGATCTAAACAAGGCTTGTCCCAAGGACAATTTTTCCTTACCCCACATCGATGTCCTAGTCGACAATATCGTAGATCATGAGCTCTTATCCTTTATGGACGGTTATGCGGATATAACTAACTCCTCATGGCCGAGAAAGATATGCTAAAAGCATCATTCATAACCCAATGGGGAATGTATTGCTATCGTGTCATGCCTTTTGGGATGATAAACGCTGGGGCAACTTAACAACGGACAGCACAAACCCTTTTACATAACATGATGCATAAAGAGGTCGAAGTATAAGTGGACGATATGATCGTCAAGTCTCGCGGCCGAGAAGGGAATGTACCCAATCTCCACAAATTTTTCAGAAGATTAAGAAATATAATATGAGATTGAAACCACAAAAATGTGCATTTGGCGTCACATCTAGTAAACTCTTAGGTCTCATATTCAGCTCTAGTGGAATCGAGGTTGATCCTTCAAAGATCAAAGCAATAATCAAAATGCCTCCCCCGAGAACTGAAAAAGAAATAAGAGGTTTTCTAGGAAGGCTTCAATTGATTAGTCGATTCAAAAACAAATTGACTTTTGTATGTGAACCTATATTCAAAAAATTAAAGAAGATCATCAAGGTCGAATACGACGATCGATGCCAAAAGGCATTTGACAAAATTAAAGAATATTTGGCCAATCCGCCAATAAAGATATCGAACCTGCGCCCTTTTCCCCGGCAAAGGGAAATTAGACCATTGGACTATACCCTTCCTTTTCCGAATTGATCATATGGAAAGTTCAAAAATCTGCTAAAAAATCCCATATATAACGGTTACGGAAACTTGGGGGCCATGTTAGCCTAAGAGGTCGATAAAAAAGAAAAAGCAATATACTACTTGAGTAAGAAATTCCTCGAGTATGAGACGCGTTATTCCACTTTAGAAAAAATGTGTCTTGCCACAGTATGGGCAACCAAAAAAACAGAGACATTATATACTCAAATCATAAAATGCGTATAAGATTTTGGGAAGACCCAATAAAGCATATTTTCCAAAAGCCCATACTTAATAAAAGGATAACTCGTTGGACCGTCATGCTATTTGAATTCGACCTCAAATACGAGAACATGAAGAGCATAAAAGGGCATACCGATTCTGAATATTTGGCTGACCACCCCGTAAAAAACCAAAAAAACAGGGAAGAGTATGAATTTCCTAATGAGCATACCATGACGGAAGATACCGAGACTTGGCTCATGTACTTCAGCGGGGCATCGAACCAAAGGGGTTATGGCGTAGGAGTATTGTTACCCTCACCAGATGTGGCACACACCCTATTATCAGTAAAACTTTACTTGGAAGTCACTAACAACATCGTATAAGCGAAGCTTGCATTGCCGGATTACAAGCCGCAGTAGCCATAAGGATTAGAACCCTTAGCGTGTATGGAGATTCAACCCAAATCATAAGTCAAATCTTGAAAAAGAGGAAAGTTAAGAATGAGAGTTTGGCCCTTCACCAAGTCCATTTAGAAAATATAGCCGAAAACATTTCCAAAATCCACTATACCTACCTTCCGAGAGAAGAAAACCAATTTGCGGAAGCTCTTGCCAAGCTGGCATCCATGATCATTATCCCTCCTGAAATCAAATCGATGCCTATATACATCGAACGAAGGGAAGAACCTGCTCACCATTACACCTGATAAGTGGATACTTTAGAGAAATTCCATGGTATACCGACATCCTCAATTACAAAATGAGTAAGGAGTATCCTCCTGGGTACGATGACCCAAGGGCACAAAGGGCCATTTGCATATTCGCCGCACAATTTGTTGTGTACCAAGACAGATTGTATAAGAAAACCCCATATGGAGTTAGCCTTCTTTGTGTGGACGAAGAACAGGCGAAACGAATAATGGGTGAAGTGTATAAAGGAGTGTGCGGCCCGTGCATGAAGGAGTGTGCGGCCCGCACATGAACAGACGCACACTCGCAAAGTAAATAATAAGGCAATGATACTATTGGACTACAATGGAAAAGGACTGTAGCCAATATGTGCAACGATTGAGGCAATGCTAAATTCATCCGAATTTACAACACATGCCGCCTTCAACACTGTATGGTCTGACTTCCCCATAGCCTTTCTCAACCAGAGAAATTAACATTATTGGTAAAATAAGCCCCACGGGTACAGGCGGACACGAGTACATCCTTGTTGCCATCGATTACTTCACAAAATGGGTCGAAGCAACATGCTACTCAAAATTAACTTCCAAACAAGGTTCGAAGTTCATCAAAAGTAACATAATCTGTCGATATGGAGTCTTGCATGAGATCATTAGTGATCATGGATTCCATTTCGAAAAGGCAACTGCTAATCTCTTTCAAAATTACATCGTAGGTTATCGCCCTATAGGCCACAAATCAATGGTGATGTCGAGGCCGCCAACAAATACATCAAAACCATTCTCCAAAAGATGAGTGAAACATACAAGGTCTGGCCTAACAAACTTCCAATCGCATTATGGGGATATAGGAGCACCATGTGAACTTCCACAGGCGCTACGCCTTATTCACTTATTTACGGTATGGAGGCAGTCCTTCCATTTGAGGTCGAGATACCTTCCCTTAGGGTAGTCTTAGAGAGTGACATTCTCGAGGTCTAGCAGGTAAGAGAAAGAAACGAACATTTAATCCTATTAGATGAAAGGTGCCTAAACGCCTTACACAATGTTCAAATATATCAAAGAAGAGTGGTTCGCACCTTCAATAAAAAGGTACGACCACGATCGGTCGGGACCGTATACAATCAAGAAAATCCTTTCCAGAGGAGCGGTCTTACTCATGGATCTAGATGGACTAGAGTCTTCACAACTAACCAATTTAGACCAATTAAAGTAACTTTACGCATAATTCCCAAGTTTAATAATCGTTTCATGACCATATATTATCCAATATAATATTAGGCAAACAAAAAAACAAAACAAAATCCTCTATAATCTTGAACTACGTTCGGCCTGATTTCCATTCGGATATGTAGGTAACCTGTGAAAGCCTGGCCCAAATAAAAAAAAATCAACCAACATCATATATATCGCTTTATTTGAACTACGTTCAGCCTGATTCCCATTCGGATACGTAGGTAACCCGCAAGGGCCGGGCTCATTCAAAAAATAAAACGAATACTTCTCTTTCCATGAGAATGATACATTGGCAAAATATACTATGCCCAACACTATGCCCATAGTGTAAACTTAAAGTCCTATTATGCTTTGGGTTATGCCCATAGTAGAAACCGTTGGGCTTTGATTCATTTTGGCTTCAAGGTACCACATATAATTTGGACCAACTCAAACCACAAATGATTTTTGAAAAAGGCATTCTCTTTTCAAAAATTATAAAGATTGATTGTAGAATTATGATAGAGCATAAATGATACAATTTATTAAGGTTTCAATATTCATTTAAACCTTAGTGAGTTTTGTTTTTTCTTTTGGAAAAAGACATTCGCCTAATTCCAGAAAATAAAATAAAATAAAAATTAAATGGAAAAAGGAAGGAAACGCTCACAAAAAATACAAGGAAGAAACAGGGCTTAGCCCAGCGAATATGAGCATATTCACTGGGAGCCCAGCGATTCATCCAATATTCGCTGGCCCCTCAGCGAAACTTCTGGGGACCATCCTTTGCGTTTCAAATAGAAGGCAAATAGAATGCATTCTAGTTCCATAGTGTAAAATACAGCAAAGCGATGCACAAATTGAGGAAAAATTGAAATAATAAACAAACAAGAGATGATATAAGATTGCTTTTTATTGATTCATTGATTCATAAGTCCAATTACACGGATTTTAAAATGAAAAAAAAAAAAACAATTCCTAGAGTGGGAATCAAAAAGTACATCATTCAAAATCCTAGCTAAGGACATATGCTCTACTCCTCCTTCTCCTTGGAAGGACCACCATCCTTCGGGAGAGCAACGCTCGTGCTCGCCTCATCCTTGCGATGGCAAACAAGGTGCGTCCTTTTACTCCCCTTAGGAGGCGCCTCATCCACGGGACGAGCCTTTGGAGCCGGGGGCTTTGCCTTTGCTTTTTTGGTAAGTGGTGGAGGAGGCTTGTTCTTAGGTGGGCTAGGCGGTGGTGCTTACTCTTAAACCCGTGCCTCTCATTCTCCCTAGGCTCCTTGCGCTTGTTCGGATTTCCGGACATCATCCACGCAAGGTAATGACCCATCACGAATGACAACAAGGTCTTGCGGGGACTACCCAATGTGGTCGTTCTTTCCAATAGTTACCCCATATTTCGAATTGCTTAACACTCAATTTTACCTCGGGTTACAATGGTATCTAACCTATGGATACGTTGCGCTAGACCATATTGACGCATGACCCGAGTGGGGTAAAATGTCAAAATATGGGTAAGGCTCACTACCCGGCTATGTGGTATCTCCTCCACACATCCCATCATGGTGGTAAGGTGTCACCATGAGACATGCCAATGGACGGCCGGGTTCTCTCCCAAGTGGTTCATCCATTCAGCAAGGGCCTTCTCCTCATATAGACGTTGGCGAGACGGGAATTGTTTAGGCGTATAGGCAATGAGAGCATCCGGTTTCTTCACCAACCGAAGATGCTCCAAAAGCCAAATCTACAAAGAACAAAAAAAGAGGATCATTGATCGTGAAAAAAAATCTAACATATAAAAAAAAATAAAAAAATAAAAAAGAAGAAGAAAAGAACGAGGAATGAACACTCACTAGGAGGAGCAAAGGGCTTTCCAAGAAGTTGCCATCCTCTTCATGCACGAGGCGGTCCAAGCAAGCAAGCGTTTCTCCCATGACAAGAGCCATGGAGTTACACCCTTCCTCCATCATTTTGACGACGTCTAGGAGAAAAACACAGGCCAACTTACCATTTCCCACGAAAAGGAAGCGGCAAAGAAGACATAAGATGAAAGCCAGTCGATGGAAGGTTCGCGCTCTACTATCGTTCTCCAAGGGAGGAGGAGAGAAGTGCTCGATCATTTGAGCAAATTGACTTGATCCCCGTCAAGGATATCTCTAGCTTTCTCATGCTCAAGACCAAGTTAGTCCTCATACAAGGACTCAAAATTATCACTCAACATGGGAAGTGTCATGTTGATGTTTTAGGGAATGCCCAAAATTGCAGATAATTTCTCCACCAAGGGACACAACTCTTTGGTCCCTCCTAGGTGGAAGACATGAAGGTTTTGCATCCAAAACTTGATGGACATCCTCAAGAGCAACCAAAAAAGCTTCACTTGTTTTGAGGGTGAAGAATATCGTGAGGTTGAAGATGTTCAAGCATTGTTTTTCCTCATGGACATGGAGTTCATCCAACTATCAAAAGACTTTTTGAAGTAATTGGTCATGGGTTCGGGATGGATTTTGAGCTAAAAAGAGTTGAGAAATGGAGAATTTGAGAAGTTTTAAAGTATGAGTGCACTATTCTGCCATGCACAGCCACCATTTTATAGCTACACATGCATAAACACTCGTGAAGGGAAAATGAAGCATCAGTCATGGGACAAGACCCAGCGAATCGTTGTGCCGCACAGCGATTTTCTGAATAATCACTGGAAGCCCAGCAATTTCTCATATTCACTGCCTTCCAGACTATTTTCATCATATTCGCTAGTCGTCGAACGTTATATTTAAGTGATCATTCACTCAACTAGGGTTAATTCAAGCTTAGGACTTAATAATCTGTTTTGGCCTTTGATCCTTTGCCCCCCTTTGTAAATGTATTTTCATTTTATTGCATTTTATTATTTTAATTCAATTGTTATTCCTTTTGTACATAAATGTGTCCATGGGAAATTTCGTTACAATTTGTACATAAATTCTTATTCATTTTCTAATATTTAATTTTATTCTATATTATTTTTATATATGTGCACATAATTTTTTATTCTTATACC
>ONZA01002263.1:22638-39678 GCA_900322205.1 Kewa caespitosa
AGTAATAGGTCAATATTACTTTTTAGGATTAATCTACTTATATTTGTGTATTATTATTTATTTTATTATATATTTATTTAGTTGCCCATTCGTTAACATTTTTTTACATGGACATATTTATATATTTATTTGATAATGGATTATGGACAAACGAAAACTGCATGCTAAAAAGTAATAACCTGAATAGAATGAATGTCAAATGACTTAGAAAAGATTCAGGTTAATTTACATTTGGAACCAAAATGATTTACGAAAATTTCTCATTCGCAAGTAGTGGTCGTTCATAAGAACAGGCAAATTGAATGTATTCCACATCCAATTTGTACCATTGCTCCCCAATCTAGACTTTGGTAAAAGACCACAGGAGTCAAAATACGGTTTTCTTTATTTTTCTAAAATAAGGTGGCGACTCCAAACACGCAAACTGTGCTATTTCGCACTATACAAAAAAGACGTTTTTAACCCCATAACACGCACCCATTTCCGTGGGGGGGCATGCGCGCCTTTATTAAACTTTCGCTTCCTCACGCGAGCGGGAGGGGAATGTCCTCTACAATTCATTTCATTTGTAGCGAATATTGCCCATATTCGTTCAAAGCCTAGCGAATATAATCATATTCGCTCTATGGCCCAACGAATATCAACATATTCGCTGGCCAATGGTGCATTAAATTTGCACACCAGCAAATGGAGAAGCCTCCATTATAAGTACCCATGCAGAATGCAACCAGAGACACTTCTAGACAAAACAGAAATTCTCTCCAAAATGCTTTTACTTTATATTTCACATTTTCTCCATATTTTTTTGCATTATAAAACCACAAAAGCACAAATTGCCAAGAGCTAAACACATTCATAAAATACAAAATTACACATGCTAGAAAGACCAACGAAAATCTTGACCTAAGGTAGGCTCCCGAGGGTCCTCAACCCCAATGATCGTCTTGGGATGGGTTTGCTAATATTTCTTTATTTGTTATCCTTTTATTTAGATTTTTTTTCTCTTTATGTCATGAAATTAGAGAAAATAATAATTTTAATATCATTTTCGTTCATTTAACACTTACATTTTATTTTTCTTTTTATCCTCATGTACGAAGGAGCAGGGAAGCCCGCTTCAGACAACGTCCCAAACCCTGAGGGAGACAACACTTTAAAGTGAACCCGAGTTCTCAAATCTCCCCCTATTCAGTTCAGCCGTTCCGGTTCATCCGATTCACGCTCTAAGGGGAGAAACACGGGGCAAATAAGCAACCGATCTGCTGGAAGTTCCGGAAAGGCCAAGTCCGACCTACGGCACGAGCTGGACAGGATCTGAAGAGAGAAGGCTAGAAAGGCGCACGAGGAGGAGACGAATGACCTTAGACACTTTCTGAGGTTTAGAGAGGCGGAAAAGGAGAAAGAAGAGCGAAAGCAAGAAAAGTACAACGAATCTCTCGGATGCTATTGCGAGCCCTTTAGAATGTACTCCGAGCTGGGAGACACTTCGGATCAGAACATGCGGGTACCCTTCAGTGAGGAAATCATGGAATACCCAATCAGTCTCAACATGAGGATAGGGAAAATCAAGAAGTATAATGGTACTACCTCCCCCAAGGAGCACATACTGCCCTATGATGCAGCCATGATGACCCAGATACGAAATGACGCTACCATGTGCCGTCACTTCATGGGAACCTTGGAGGGTCGGCTCTGAAGTGGATGAATCATCTACCTTACAATAGCGTACACAGCTATGAAGAACTCTGCAAAATCTTCATGGAAAATTTCATGACCTGCTAAAAAATGGAGAAATGCTCCGACCTCTTCAACATAATGCAGGGGAAGAATGAGTTCATGAAATATTACGACAAGAGGTTCAACGACGAATGCCTGGAGATAACCAAGTTAGACCCCGTTATTACTTGCATAGCATACATTAAGGGCATCGTCAAGGGTAGTGAAATCCTTCCAAGATTCGAACACATGAAACTTCAAGGAAAAAAGCTGACCTTAGCTTACGTCCGAGCTTATTCATCCAAGGTCTTCACTGCCTCAGAGAGGTTGGGATGGGATATGGTGACAGGCAACTATCGAGTTGACAAATTCAGAGAAGGTCGAAGTACTCGGCATGGATACCATGAGAGGAGAAAAGCGGAGACGTTAATTGTTGAAAAACCGAAGTTCAAAAAGGGCAGAGCGAGCCTCAGTAAAGAGGGAAGAGCCGTGGCTAAGAAACCGTTTGACAGTAAAACTCTTGAAAGCCCGACAGTGCATAAAATCCTTAATTGTAACCAGGAAGAAGTCCTGGCCAAAATTGACCCCAAAATGCTGCCCGACCCAACCCCTTTGAAGGACAACAACAAGAGTAACTTCTTTTGCCATTACCACTACGCCAACGGTCAAAGCACAAGAATACTGTAGAGAGCTCGGCAGTCATCTCGAAGCTCTGGCCAAAGAGGTTAAGATCAACTCCTGCCTAAAATATACATCCACCACCTCCGTACAGCCAAAATAGGGGGCATGAGAGAGCTCCACCTCGCCTCAGATTCCTACGAGGTCGTAGTCAACTCAGGTGGTGCGGTTATAGGAGTGATGACCAACAAAGCGAGACGAGCCCATCTGAGGTCCCTCAACCAAAGGATTTGTTGAGGAAGTTCCCAAATTTGGGAAACCTATCTACTTCGATGAATTTTATGCTCGCCCACTACAATACCCCCACAATGACCCTCTAGTTATAGAAGTAAAAATCGGAAGTACCTTGGTAAAAAGAGTGCTCGTGGATACTGGAAGCTTGGTGGACGTCATCACTTATGGATGCCTGAAAGAACTCGGTTGTTTGGCCAAATAATTAGTACCCTGTAGTCACCTCGTGGTAGGCTTCGGAGGGAATCAAGTCCTTCCAATAGGAAGCATAAACTTGCCTCTAAGAGTGAGGGCAAAGAATGAAGCAAGGCGTATCGTCTCCGAGTTCTTAGTAGTTGATGTACCCTTGGCATACAATGTATTGTTGGGTGGACCCTCCCTCAAAAAAATCAATCCACACATCAGCATGGTACTACTGACAATGAAGTTGCAACGAGATCACGGTGAAGTAGGGAAGGTATGCGAAGACCAAAAGACAACCCGATCTTGTTACGTCCAGTGCCTCAGCAGTAGTTCCCTTGAGAGAAGAGAGGTCCCACAACTAGTCAAGTGCCATAATCGAAGAAGAGGAAGAGAGACAACACTGTTGTCCCCAAAACAGCGACCTAACCAGGAGAGGTCAAATCGAAGGACAATGGAAAAGACGTCCAAAGACTGATGATAGACGTCCCTTCCTCTGAACTGCTTGATGCCAGAATCCAGGAGCGGGAAAGAGACAAACCCTCGAGGGGAAAAGTGGAGGTCATCAAGGACCCCGCTCGACCTGAGTGCATCACATATCTTGGTGACGACCTCGACGAGCCCACTATGGATGAACTCTCCTCGCTTCTCCAAGAGTACCAAGATGTGTTTGCCTTTGGGTCGGATGAAATGCCAGGGATCAGTAGAGAACTCATGGAACACAACCTCGGAATCAACCCAAAGCTGAAGCCGGTGAAACAAAAAAAAAAAAGGCACCTTGGAGAGGAGCGAAGCAAAGCAGCCGCCAAAGAAGTATAGAAACTCCTTGAGGCGGGTTTCATTAGGGAATGTAAGTCTCCGAAGTGGCTTGCAAACGTGGCCATGGTCAAAAAGGCAAGCGGAGCATGGCGGATGTGTGTAGATTATAACGATCTAAACAGGGCTTGCCGAAGGACCATTTTACCCTCCCACAGATAGACAGGTTGGTAGATTCGACAAGTGGCCACGAGCTACTAAGTTACATGGACGCCTTCTTAGGGTACCACCATGTCTTCATGAGAAAGAAGGATCAAAGATCTACGACCTTCATCACTGACGAAGGAGTCTTCTGCTACAAAATGATGCCATACGGCCTTAAAAAATGAAGGAGCCACATTCCAGCGACTAGTGCAAAAGGTTTTTAAACACCAAATCGGCAGGAACCAGTAAGCTTATGTTGACGATCTGATAACAAAGAGCGTCAAGCCATCCAGTCATGTGGATAACTTGACGAAAAGTTTTGAGACCCTCAAGAAATATAAAATGAAGCTAAACCCCAGTAAATGAGTATTAGGGGTATGCGGTGGAAAATTCTCGGATTCATGGTTGGCGAAATGGGTATCAACGCTCTTAGAGAAGGTACAAGTTGTCCAGGAGGTGGAGCCCTCGAAGTGTATCCTAGATTTCAAAAAGCTCACAGGACGCATAGCCGCATTGAATCACTTTGTGTCTAAATAGGCAACAAGTATGCCCCTTTCTTCAAAAGCATTGGGAAAAGGAACCAAGTTCGAATGGGGGAAGGAAGCCCAGGAGGCATTTGAGAAGCTGAAGTCCTACCTGCGGCATCTGCCTTGGATCTCCATCCCAACAACAGGAGAACGTCTATTCCTCAATCTCGCGGTATCAAAAAAAAGCACTCGCTTCGGTACTGGTCAAAGAAAATGACAAAGTACAACAACCGATGTACTTCACCATCCATGCCTTAAGCGGGGTGGAATCAGATACATGACTCCCTAGAAATTTGCCCTCGGGGTCCTCATTAGTTTGAGGAAACTGAGGCCCTACTTCCAAGAGCATCAAGTCGTAGTCCTCAACAACCAGCCGCTGAAGAAGCTACTCGGTAAACTTGAATCTGCCGGTAGGGTCCAAATATGGGACCACGAGGTGACCTGATACGACATCGCCTACGAGCCACTAAGAGTGATAAAAAGTCAAGCCTTTGCAGATTTCATTGCCGAGTTGACGCCTTAGGACCACGTCCTGAAGGCCTTGGTTGACCACTGGTCCGTGAGCGTCGACGGATCATCTTGCAAAGCCGGAAGTGGAGCTGTAGTAGTAATCTCCTCGCGCCGCAAGAGCTCGGAAGATAAAAATCCAGATGGATTCCCAACTAGTGGTTTCCCAAGTGGACGGAAGTTATGAAGCCAGAGGAGATGGAATGAAGGCCTACCTTGCAAGGGTCAAAGAAGAAATAAGAAGCCTCGAGGAAGTGGCAATAAGACATGCTCCTAGGTCAGAGAAAAACCATGCCGGCGCTAGCTCGACTAGCCAGTTCATCTGTTGAAGGTATACACCGAAACATCTTTTGGGAAGAGATTGAGAGGCGCAGCATTGAAGACGGGGTAACCATCAATGTTCTAAACCAATCTGATGGCTGGAGGGACCCCATCATCTCATACTTACGAGATGAGACTCTACCAGAAGAAGCAAAGGAGGCCCAGAAGATGAAAAGCAAGTCAAAATGGTTCATCCTCAAAAACGAATCTTTTACAAAAGAAGCTTCACTTACCCCATCCTAAAATGTGTATCTCGAAGCCAAGGAGAAGAAATCCTACGAGAAACACACTACAGCATATCCGGAGCTCATCAGTAAGCTAGGACAATCACGCACATGGTACTCTCCTTAGGCTTTTACTGGCCCACCATCTAGAAAGATGCAATGGAAATGGTATAGAAATGCGACAAATGCAAGTTCTTTTCTACTACACCTCGACTCCCTACCGCCGAGCTTACTCCCATCCTAGCTCCCTCACCTTTTCATCAGTGGGGCATGGACATTTTGGGACCTTTTCTTCCAGCAGCCAGTCACGTGAAATTTGTCATAGTAGCTGTCGACTATTTCACGCAGTGGGTGGAAGCTCGGGCCGTGAAGAGTACTACCATTGCTGACGTGAAAACATTTATCCTGGAAAACATTCTTACACGGCTCGAAGCACTGGATGGACGCAATATTCTGAGGTTTTGGAACATCAACAACTTACTTCGGTTCCACATATGAGCACACCTTAGCCCATCCACCTTTTGTCCAAGGGGTAGGCTCCCCCAAAAAGCCTCCTATGTTTCTTTTTCATATGAGGAGCTCGTCCTAGAGTCACCTAGGGGTTGGCACCCCGCAACAGCCAAGAATAAAAACTTCGTTCCTAAAGTGAAGATCTCTCCTTTGTCGATTCATAGACAACACTTAACGAATTCTTGCCACAAGGACCACTTAAAATTATAGGATCCCATTACCGCGGCAAAACATGCGAACTACTTCAAAATGGGTTAAAAGAGCAAAAAACCAAAATACGACCAAGCAAACATCTCGGTTTGCAAACAAATAAGTTAGCTTAGATAAAATGTCCCACCCTGGGGGCAAATATGGGAAATAAGCCACCCATTCGTCAACACGGACAATAATCCATCACACGAACTCATCCAACATCGAATGGAAATGAAAATTGTGTGTTTGAGTAGGGGCATGACTTGGGGAAATACCCCAAGCTAAATCTGAAGCCTTCACCTCGGTTTGATTTTTACTTAAATAAACACTTCAATAGAAAAAGGAAACAAGCTCGAAATTTACACTACAAGTGACAAAGAGAAAGAGCACTTTTTCATTAAGATTAGGCAAAATGCCTTAAACATTACAAAATACAGGGATTATTTAATTACAAAAAGGGTAGAACCCATAAGGCTACAACCAAGGAACGAGCTGACGAGGGGCCAAAAGACCACCCACATGACGGAGGGACGACCTACACGTTACCACATACTATATGATGAAAAAAACTTTACAACACGAAGGAAACATGTCAACCAACCCATTACCATGTTCTAGGTAACACGCCGAGCTCCAGCAGACCTCTCACGAAACACGAGAACCTACCCATTACCATGTGTTCCCGGACGAAGAACAACCTCGGAGAAAAAAAGGAGAACGAGCAGGCCAACACATTACTATGTTCGTATTTAGTGAGAGGCCCACTTGGATGACCTCGGCTGGCCCTACTACTTGGCTTCATCATCCTCGGTCGTTGATGACTCCGGCTGAAGAACCTTGTTACGCTAGTCCTTGGGACGCATCATGAAACCTTTCCCACCGCTAGAGTGGGAGGGGCCGAACCGACCAAGGGGTCAGAGCCGAATTCCTTCTGCGGAGAGTTAGCCAAGATCTTCTCCAACTTGTCCTTCATCTCCTGGGCAGCCTTGGAACCTTGGGTATCTTCAATCTGGTTCACCACCATAGCAGTTCAGACAGCCTTAAAACCATCTACCGATTCATAGACCTCCTTGAAGGCCTCCTCCGGCCGACCCTCTTTCCTCTTGGCCGCATCCTTTGCCTCCTAACGAAGGGAAGCCACCTCTGCCACCTTCCTCGAGACCTCGACTTCAGCTCCCTCGGCCCTTTACAGATTTGCCTTAGCTTCATCCTCGGCTTTCTCTAGACAATACTTCACCCTGGCGAGCTCATCCTCCTTGGCCTTCTTCTTAAAATCCGCAGCCTCCTTGCAAGCCTTCCGAAGCTCGGAGGCGTGGACCATCAGGCAGTCCTCGGCTTTCTTTATCCGCACTCAGAGGTTAGTGTTCACTGAGTTGTAGTATCCCATAGAGAGATAGACCTGAAACAAAGAATGTCAGGCATCATCCAAAGGGCCGAATGAATAACACTTAAGTCAAACATCTAACCTGGTTAGAAGACTTCTTCGCAATGCTTTGAATCACCCCCCGACTCATCTCCATGTCGATGAGGTCCTCGATGGGGATGAAGTGCTAGATGTAATAGTCCACCACCTTCATCTTCCCCTCCTTGGTTCGCCGAAAGTATACCGGGAAGGGGTGCACCCCGTCCGGCAGCTCCTTCTCGGCATCAAAGTCAACCCGCTCTTACCTCTTCTCCTTCGGCTGCTAATTGACAACCTTACTCTTGCCTTTGTCCTTGGCAAAGCGAGGAACCCGCTCTGCACCCCCCATTGTCTAGGAGGACCTTGATTTAGGCTGTTCAGGGCTTCTTGGAAGAAGTCCCCAAGAGGTCAGCCACCGTCTCATCCACATCGTCTGAACTAATGATGGCGGTGGGGTCGGAGGAATTCCCCCTCGATATCTTGCCTCCAGCAGACAAGGAATTCTTTTTCCTCTTGGGCACGCCAACCGTTACGGACTACAGAAAAAAGGATGAGTCAATAATCAACGAAAAACACACTAAAGGACTCGTAAGTACTTACGGGGTTGAGAAGCTCCTCTACCACAAGCTTGAGGTCCTCGGCCATCCTCGTATGGACTTCGGCTGTGGAGGTCTTCCCGTGCATGTTCTGTCTTTCCCCGCACTCCTTGAGGGTGTCCATCGCCGCCCCTGAAAAAGGGGAATAATGAAGTCATAAAATGGATGAATAAGGATATGCAAGCGAAAGAAAGATAAAGCTGCTCTAGTAATCAGGCTCCACTTCTGGCTGACACCTATGAAGATAAGGACGACTTCTAGTACAGGAGCATCTTCACCCAAACATTAGTCACCTGCTGACCCCTCTTCACCTCCCACTGGAAATAGTTTCGAGCGTCAAGGTCAACTTTGGTGGGACGAGCCCCTCTACCCTCAAAGGCTGAGCTTACCGATTCGGCCGCATTCTATTTCGGAATGCCCTGAGTAACCTCGTCTTGTAACCCCTGAAGGAAGACAAAGAGCTCCTTCCAACCATGATTTGAATTGGGACGAGGTGGCCCCACCACATACTGTGGTTTCTCCTTAAAATAGAATAAACCTTCGTCTGTGTTGCTCGGGGTTAAGGCCTTCATAATGGCTAATCACATCCCCAAAGTCGGCTGGACCCCGTGAACTTTGCAGTCCGCGATGAAATAAGATATCATCATCCAACTGTTTGGAGCTAACTGATATGGAGCAAGATCGTAGTCCTGTAGAAGGGCAAGTGTAAAGGGGTAAGGGGCACCCAGAATCCAGCCTCGCTCATTAATTTGCTCTCCGTGATGGTGGACCTCGGCTGTCTCATCACTCTACTACTTAGTCCCGGCCTCACCAACTTTATGTCAATGAGAGAGCCGAACATTGCCGTCGTGGAGGCCACCTCATCGTTCGGGATAGACCAACTACATCTCATTTCCTCGCCTGACCTCCTATTCTTCTTCGGAGGGTCCGAACCCAAAACCTTGGTAGCCACCACAACTCTGTGTGATAAGAGGTAGGGAGGTCAGCAAGTGACTGTGACTTCGGAAGATGGAGGGGTTGGTGCCAGTGCTGTAGCCTGATACATAAGACAACAAACAAAACAAGGAAAAATAAAATTAACGTACCGGGGGACAAAGCAGAAGCGGGACTTTCAGATAAAAAAAAAAGAGTCGTTCGCCACCTATGAGGACGAAGGGGGACATGCTCGACAGACGGCGATGCGCACTCATCTTGAGATCATGAGGCTGCTTCTCTGCAGACTTCTTAAGATGAGAAGTGCTTCTCCGAACTACCGACTTCTTTTTCATCGATCTCCGAGCCTACGCCGGTACCATCGAGCTCATCAGTATAGAAGGCAATACACTCTTCCTAGAAGTTTTGCTACCGTGAGGAATATCAGGTTGTGCCGAAGAAGATGGTTCGGCGCATTTTGGGCCTGAAGGAGGGTTGCGCCCCATCCAACGACTGAAAGGGTTGGGATTACCGTAAACACTCCTCCATTCTTGCCCGAATACCTCAAGCATCCCTGCGTCCAACTCTACCTCGTGACAGTCAAAAACCTTAAGTGGGAGTTGGTTCACTATGCTCTTACCTCGACCAAGAAGAGGAGATACTTTTTCATTCTCTATATACTCTAACACATTAATATGCCCGGCTTTCCATTTCCGAATTTCCCCCAAGATGTCCTTCTCCCCTTGAGCCGGACTACCAGAAGCAAAACTTGAAGGCCGACTAGATATAATTTAAAGAAAAGCTTTGGAAAAACAGATGCAAAGGGGTGAATTATTACTTGGGAAGTCTAAATCCTCGACTGAAGTAAAAGACCTGGTCGAAGTAGTTGAAGATTGGAGGCCGAAGTATTTGAAGATTAAAAGGCGAAGTACTTGAAGATTAGGCTCCGAAGCACTTGAATAAACAAAGACGAGGAACTTTAATTTCTGGGAATTTCTTCTCTCTAAAAGGGAAAACTTTCTATCTCTAGAAATTACTGAGATAGGGTAAAAGCGATATGAGAAAAGTTGGACCTATTAATTGAAAGTCCACACCAAAAACCCTAGAACTCCTGAGCTATGACATGTCATATACAGCCGCCCGCCACGTGACCTCCATCTTTCTCCGCTCATTCAAGCTGATGAATTGAAGCACGTGCTAAAGAATGGTTCGAATCAGGCACACACCTCAGAAGACGAAGTTCGACCTAATTCGAGAGGCCAATGTTTTGCCTATTTCCCCAAGACCGTGTTGACCGTTGACTATGGCCTCTTCTAAGGGCATTTCCGTCAAATAAATGTTGTAAGGCACACCCTGAGATACTAAGCCTCCCTAGGGGCAACGCGAGAATGACCCTCCACGAGGAGGATAGAGAGGTTTGAAGGACCTTTCCCAATATGCTCGGAGTATATGGATGTCTCTACTGAAGGAATGGTAAGATAGGGCATATTTAGGCCCAAGGACGAGCTAGCCCGATAGGGCACCATCATCTCGCCGGGAAGTTTCCTAACCCTAGGTAGCGTTCGGAGGATCAATGCTCTATAAAAGAACCTGCACACATCACAAGAAGCTACACAAAAAAATACTCTCTCATTAATTGCATAACCTTTGTGCTTCCCTCTCAACATTTATTTCCCAAGTGTTGGAGCTCGGAGCACACATTCATGCTTTCTATTTTCCCCTGTGCCTCTCACGTGGCTGAGTACTACATCATTATCCTGAATTGACTTAGGCACCGAAGTAATGATCCCTGAATCTCGCCAGGGGCAGTTCGCATGTTCTGTTTTTGCTGGTAACCTCGAACCTATGGAGAAGACCTCAAAGAACCCTTGTTCTTCAAGCAACTAAAGATTGCTTGACCCTTTGAGCTTCAAGGGACCAGTTTGACCCTTAAAAATACCCCAAACAGAAGGGAAGATTAAATCTTTCCTCAAAGATTAAAATACGAGCTCCACATTGCAAGGCCAGGGGGCAAGTAGCTTGGATAATTCATCTGACACAAAGGCGACCACGCACAAGGTTGTCTCCATCATATATAATGGCCTTGCGTGTGGAGGGGTACCGTTAAAGGCAAGGAAATCCACCTTTATTCTCTAGGCTAGACCATGCTGGTTTAGAAAGGGTTCAGTCCGCGAAACCCATCACGTTTGATGTATTCGACGGTGGACCATTATAGTACCCCCATGATGATCCTTTGGTTGTCGAGATCAAAGTATCAAACATGTTGGTGAAGCGAACCCTAGTCAACACCGCGAGTTCTGTAGATGTAATCACCTCTTAATGTTTGGTGGGAACTTGGGTACGACAAAAAGAAAATTTTACCTTTGAGCTATCATTTGTTTGCATTTGGAGGTAACGGGGTGCACACGATTGGGTAGGTCTAGCTTCTAGTCGCCTAGGACCCAATAATTTTGCCTAACACCTCGTAGATGAATTCCTCATGGTGGATGTCTAGATGTCTTATGATATAATCCTTGGAAGTTCCACGGTTACCACAATCAACGCAAATGTCATGATATTTGTACTAATTATAAAGTACTACAATGAGGATGGTGAAGGTGCAAAACTTTTGAGGGATCAAAACTCAGCGCGCGGAAGTGCTATATCAAGTGCTTAGCAAGCCGTCCCCCGCCACCTTAGGTGTGGTGACCAACCCATCATCATGGATGGGGGACAAAAACTCATCATCCTGAACTTGGTAAAAGAACCCGAGCAAGAAAAAAAAAGAAGGATGTTGCTGGGCTCAACAACGCCGTAACACCCACTACGGTAGCTGAAGAAAAGAAGAGCATGAAGGGAAAGAAGCGCAATGCCTCATGCTAGAAAGGTTGGGACTTCACCACCTGCACTTGGTGGTTGAGGAACCCGAAAGGGCCGAGCCCATAGGGGAGAAAATCGAGGTCATCTTGGATCAAACTCGCTCTAGAGGGCTACCTATATGGGAGCGGACCTGGAAAACCAAGCCAAAAGCGACTTAACGGCCCGACTCTTCGAATATCTTGATGTCTTCTCTTTCGGTCTAGAATCATTGCTCGAGATAAGTCCCATCCTTATCTAGCACAAGCTAGGAGTAAATCCTAAGATTAAGCCTATCAAACAAAAGAGACGGCACCTTGGCAAAGAAAGAAGTAAGATCGCCTCAGCCGAGGTGGAAGAGCTACTTGAAGTTAGTTTCATCAAGGACTGCATTTATCCGAAGTGGCTGGTTAATGTGGTGTTAGGCAAGAAAATAAATGGCTCGTGGAGAATGTGTGTTGACTACACTGATCTTAACAAGGCTTGCAAGAAAGACAATTTTCAGCTTCCCTTGATTGATCAGCTCCTAGACTCCAACACGGGCCATGACCTGCTGAGTTTCATGGATATTTTCTTTTGTTACAACAAGGTCTCACGAGAAAGAAGGACCAAACTTCAACAGCCATCGTCATAGACGACAGGGTGTTATGCTACACCATAATGCCCTTTGGGCAAAAGAATGTCAATGCCACTTTCCATAGGTTAGTACAAAAGGTATTTCGGCATCAAATTTGGCGCAACCTGGAATTTTTAGTCGACGATCTGGTCGCAAAAAGCAAAATTGTCAGTGATCACGTCGACGACCTGAGGGAAACTTTTGAATCACTAAGGTGATATAAAATGAAGCTGAACCAAAAGAAGCGTGTCTTGGGCGTCTAAGGTGGAAAACGTCTAGGATTTGTGGTGAACCAGTGTGGAATCGATGCCAACGTGGAGAAAGTTCATTATGCAATCACCTTAATGCATCAAAGATGTACAAAAGATAAGTGATTTTATTGTTGCACTGAATTGTTTTGTCTCGAGGTCGGCTAATAAGTTCGTACCATTCTTTGTGGCCCTCCAAAAGCGAGAAAAATTTGACTGGAATCAAGAATCCAAGGAAGCGCTTGTAAAGATAAAAGCCTACCTTGGAAGCTTGCCATGGATGACTTCTCAAACCTCAGAGAACCTTTGTTCATGTATCTGGTCGTCTCAGGTCAAGGAGTGGCAATCATCCTTGTTGGGACAAAGAAGGTCCAGAAGCCGGTCTAGTTCACTAGCCACACCTTTACCGGGTTTGAATTCAGATACTCCATGTCGGAGAAATTTTTATTGGGACTTTTCATCAACTCTAGAATGCTTAGAACGTATTTCACATTGCACCCCATTAAGTTTCTCACAAACCAACCCCTCAAAAAGATCCTGTGCAGATTTGACTCAACATGGCGAGTGCAGGTGTGGGCTCATGAGCTAACAGACTATGACATCACCTACGAGCCCAGAAGAGCAATCAAGAGCCACGCACCTGCTGACTCCATTGCCAAAATGACACAGCCACCAAACCAGCTTTCAAACTGAATAGAGAATTGGCAAATTTATGTAAATGAGCTATCGTGCAAAAACTGCAGGGTGATGATGATCTCTCCAGACGAAGATCTTTTTGAGTACGGTATAAGATCCAAGTTTCAAGCGTTCAACAACGAGTCCGAATACGAAGCCCTTGTGGCAGGTTCACAAATGGCCAGATCATACGGGGCAAGGAAAATCGAGATAAAGATGGATTCCCATCTTGTAGTATCTCAAGTCAACGATGACTACAAGGCTAGAGAAAAAAGCATGAAAGTTTACGTACAAACAGTGAAAGTCGAGTTGTTGAAATTCGAATAGTTCAATGCGATACACGTCCCGAGGTCCAAAAATCATCCGATGCGCTAGCCCGCCTAGCTAGTTTGGCTACTTAAGGCTTTCCTAGAAATATCTTCTAGGAAACGAAGAAGAAGCTTCAGGTGCAAAGCTAGTGGTTCATCTTAATTGATGGAGCATTGTACCAAAAATCATATACGCGCCCACTTTTGAAGTACATGTCCCGACCTAAGGGAATATAGAATTACAAGAATTCCACGAAGGGATATGTGGAAGCCACCACTGAGGTCGCACGTCAGCATGAAAAGTAATGCGCTCAATCTTACTGGCTAACAATAATTCACGATGCTGCCGATCTCATTTGTACTTGCGGTAGTGCCAATATCTGTCCTCTGTTCCTAGGTTGCCAACCACCAAAGTATTCCCGATCATATAACTACTACACTTCAGCCTATGGGGGATGACATCCTAAGGCTATTCCACTAGATCCGGGGCAAGTAAAGTACTGCATTGTTGTGGCCAATTACTTCACCAAATCGGTCGAGGCCAAAGCGATATGTATCATTCCCGTTGCAGAAGTAAGACGATCCATCAAGGAAAATATACTTGCTTTTGGCACCCTGAAAGGATTCATGTTTGAAAACAAATGGCGGTTTGACACTCCACAAGTTATGGATGGGTAGCCGAGCTAGGAACATAAGCTCGCTTCACTGCTGTAGCGAGGCCACAAGGCGACGCACAAGTTGAATACAGTAACGAGATTATTTCTAATCAAATGAAAAAAAATCTTGACAGGTCCAAGGGCCTATTGGTTGACAAGCTGTACGAAGTGTTGTGGTCAACCAGGGTTACGAAAAATGCCACAACGGGAGAAAGCCCATTCATGCTAGTTTATGGAAGGGAGGCAGTTCTGCGTATTAAGCTAACCTTAGAAAGTCCGAGAGTAAAATAATTCAATAATAAGCTAGAAAATGAAGAGAAGCTAAGGCACAGCTTAGACTTGTTATTAGAGACATCCGAGGCAACGCACTACTTCTCATGAAAATGTACAAGCATTGTATGACTCGAGCATACAATACAATTGTGAAACTTAAGAATTTCGGGGTTGAGGACCTTGTTTTGAGGTCACACATGTTGCCTCGAACTAATGTTGATCCGAAGTTGGGAGACTGCTCAACCCAGCCTTGACCTCAAGTATTCATGTGCACGTGACTGCATGCACAAACTGATAAAGTTGGTTTGGGCCTGTGACCTTTGGAGGCAAACACATCAGTCCCTGCTATCCACGTCTACTAAAGCTGACGTGTCAAGCCCTGATAGGCCACATGGTTCCCAAGGGTCCTATATAAAGGGCCCTTGATCCTTCTGAAAAGGCACGCTCATTTTTCTCCACTCGTTAAGCAAGACACATATTTTGTTCATCTCGGAGCAAATAGTATCCTCTTGAATTCTCATTGCAGCTTGTCACCCCCTTTAAGTAACCACCTATTGACTTTCGAGACCATAAAAACTAAATGAAAAAATAATTTTTGTAATAGAGGAGGGAGTATCACCGGTAGATTATATTTTGTAACACAATAATTTCGCATGTAATTGTACATGCTTCATTTCCTCAAATGCTGATATTCTGTAGTTTGTTTTTTTAGGATGATAGGGACTTTGGTTTGGCCTAATATGTGGTCTCGGCTCTCAGTGTGCAACTTTGTTTCTACTCACTGTTCTCAAGTCATGGACTGCTTTAGAGTTCCCCCGTGAAACTTAAACTTCAATTTTAGTCTAAAAGACTCATTAACATTTGCATGTTGTAAAATAGGTTCTGTTTTGGTAAAAATTTACCTGAACTCTATCGAGCAGAGTTGTGATTCAGCTAGTCTAAGTTACTATTCAAAGTTCAGGATTGTAGCTGTAATGTGGAAGAATAAAGCGTAAAGTAAAGATGACACACAGACTTTTTACGAGAAAACCCTTTGAATAGGGAAAAAACCTCGGTTGGAATCATCCTCCAACAGGAAAAAACTTCAATATCGTGTTGGTATGATGTATTACAAAGCGGAAAACTCAAACTGTATTGCGAGATGTTTGCTTATGGAGAGATCGTGAAATGGAATTGATGTTGTTGATGTCGAAGTAGGTGTGTGTGCTGGGTCTTTCCCCTGTATGTCTTTTATAGCCTGCCTTGCAATCTTCAACGCTCCATCCTTGGCAGAGTAGATTGCGGGCATTAATCTCCTATCGCCGTGATTCTCGCCCTGGCTTCCTGAACTGTACTGGTCAACTTTGTCAATCCTGTAACGGTTTCCTTCAATCCGATGCCTTGTCTTGATTTGGCAATTATTCCATATTTAATGTGGTCTTCATTGCTGTATTAAAAGGTCACCATTATAGCTCCAATCATAAAGTCAAGAATTTACGTTACAAATTTTCCGTCATAAATCTAGGGATAATCCCGTCCTGACGTGCTGTCATGCTGACGTGCTGATATACCGACGACGACTTGAGGTCTGCCTGTCAGACTGAAATTAGGAGGCCTAACAATTGTCCCCCATCTTTGTAAGCTGGAACAGTTTGCAAAGTTGTTTGCTTGTTGCACTTTAACTTGCCTCGACTGTTGTGCCTTTGCACGTTCTCCCATGAATCCTCAACCGTTCATTTTCCCCAGTGAGTAACAGTTACTTTCTTGCTTTAAAAGATGAATTAATCTCATCCTTTCATTTTACCTAACTCCAAAATAACTGCCCAAATTTTCTCCCTTTCTTCTTCTTTCAACGCGAAGCCAGAGATTTGATCAGGATTCTTTGCAACCAGGTACTTTGTAGTCACTCTTGATCTCTCTTTTACTTTCTCTGTAATTTTCTTTTACTTCCAATTATGGTAAGAAAGTCTCAAGCCTCGAAATCTGCCCCCACAACCATAGAAGTAGGTGGTTTGTACTTTTGTGAAAGAGGATTTCTGGGTGAGTCCATTACTGATAATGTCTTGGACCCTTCTTACACTAAAGCCCTTTGTGAGGAGGGTATAATCCCTGTGTCGTGTACGGTTATCGTTCCTCCAAAACCCATTCAACATGACTGGGTCCTTCCTGGCTGGTTTAGATTCTACAAATACCCATTTGACCAAGGTCTAAGGCTTCCTTTCCCTAAAATCATTCGTGAGTTCTTTGAGATCTTTGGGCTGGCTCCTTGTCAGGTCGTTCCTGGCTTGTGGAGGTTACTATTGGCTTTTGACGTAGTCTGTAGAAAAAATGATCTGGAAGTAGGAATTAGGGAGGTCTTTTTTGTTTACGACCTTGGGCATACCAAAATAAGCAATACCAGGCTAGGATTAAAGTGGGTAAGGATCATTTGATCGAGGGTCTAAACGTCAATGATCGAGAATGGAGGAAGGCTTTCATGTTTATAGAGAGGACG
>ONZA01002266.1:0-11284 GCA_900322205.1 Kewa caespitosa
TAAATAAAATATGAAATTATATAAAAATCCTCATAAAATAAATAAATATCTTTTATAAAATTGAGGGGTATTACAGTCTCTTCTTCTTCTACAACCTGGGCATGACTACTTAGCCTCGAGCCGTATCTTAGCCAGTTTTGCGTTTGGGCAGGTGACATCATGAGCGAGGTGTTGGGTGACAGGGGTTAAGCTTCAGGTGGTGCCTTCTGCCTAGGTGGTGGGATGAACTTGGTGTATTACACCACGTCCACATCCTACGCCTACTCCTCATCTACGACCTAGGCCTTTGCCTCCAGCTCCTTCGGAAACAACTTAACGCGAAACAACCAGTTGTTCAGAGACTGGTGTCGGCGAATCCAGGGTTGAAGTTTGAGGGCCCCCTTAGAGGAAGGAAGAACTTGGCGTATTATCTATCAGTCTTAGTGCAAAGCTCCTCGGCGCAAATGCCTTCGGTGAACGTGTCTATTATAATCAATGTGTCTTGTATTTTTGTTGTACTTGTAGAAATCTTGTAATGAGCTTCAATGAATGAGAAATACATGCTTTTGTTTCTGCTCTTTTATAATTACTGCTTCTTTTTGTTTTTTCAGTTTTTTCTCCCACGGCAGGGTTTCATCTAGTCGTGTTATAGACTTAATTCATTTTCCCCCAGGGTGGGTTTCGTCTAATTGTGTTATAGACTTAGTTCATTTTCCCCATGGGTGGGGTCTCGTCTAATCGTATTATAGACTTAATTCATTTTTCCCTAGGTTGGGGTTTCGTCTAATCGTGTTATAGACTTAGTTCATTTGCCACAAGGGTGGGATCTTGTCTAATCATGTTATAGAATTAGTTCATTTTCCCCCAGGGTGGGGTTTCGTCTAATCGTGTTATGGACTTAGTTAATTTGCGCCCAGGGTGGGGTCTTGTCTAATCGTGTTATAGACTTCGTTCATTTGCCCCTAGGGTGGGGTCTCATCTAATCGTGTTATAGACTTAGATCATTTTCCCCGAGGGTGAGGTTTTCGTCTTTTTTGGCTAGATCAAGGATGTAGAAAACATATAGACAAAAGGATTCCGAGCCCAAAGATTTCATTCATGGCTGTTTGTGGGTGCTGACCCCTTTCGGCCATCGGCCTTTACAAATTGGATAGGAGGCTGTTTAGGGGTGCCTACCCGTCGTATAGAAAACTTTAGAGTTTAGGAATCAAGAAAATGATAGGAGGCTATTTGGGGGAGCCTAACCCAATAAGGCTTCATGATGAGCCCTCGTCTTACATAAAAGAACTTTTGCAGGTTGTTGATGTTCCAGGGCCTGCCTATCGTCCTTCTTTCGAGTCTCCAGTGTGTTGGTCTTCAAATTGAGCACTTTTGTCACCCTGTAGGGTCCCTCCCAGTTTGCAGTCATCTTGCCATCTTCATTCTACCTTCCTACGGATTCCATGGTTCTTAGGACGAGGTCCCCTACATTGAGCTTCCTTATTCTCACTCATCGGTCGAAGACTCTCGTCATCCTTTGCTTGTAAATTTTGGCTCTCAGCAGCGATTCTCCTCGTATTTCGAGAAGGAGGTTGAGGTTGTTTTTCAATTTTTCTTCACTCGTCTTGGGGTCGAAGTGTTCAACCCTTGGGCTCAGGTTGGTGAATTCAAGCGGGAGCACGGCTTCTGAGCCATAGACGAGATCGAAGGGTATTTCGCAAGTGATTATTTTCTCTGTTGTCCTCGACGCCTTCAACAATTTCGTTAACTTCTCGGCCCAGAGCCCTTTGTCTTTCTCAAGCTTCTTCTTTTTCATACCGTTCACCAGAATGTTGTTGCTTGAATCGACCTGGTCGTTTGTCTGAGGCCTTGCCACCGCTGTGAAGTTTGCCCTTACTCCATATTCGACCGACCAATCGTGAGCTTTGGTGTGTCAAGCTGTCTTCCATTGTCGAAGATGATAGTCCAAGGGGTGCCGAAACGTGTAAGAATGTTCCCCAAGATGAACTTCTTTACATCGGCTACAATTATGTTCGTCACAGCTCTTGGTTTTATTCACTTAGTGAAGTAGTCGACGACAACTATGGCGTACTTCAATTGGCCTGGTGCTGGCGCAAAGGGACCCACTATGTCCATGCCCCAGACGTGGAAAGGCATTGGATATAGTATGGGTGTCGATTCGGCGGAAGGGAGCTTCGGTACCGGTGCGAACTTCTAACATTTCTCGCAACTCTTAATCATCTCCATGGCATCACTCTTCAAGGTAGGCCAGTAGAACCCTAGCCTTCAGATTTTGTGCACCACGGTTCGTCCTCCCTGATGGGCTCCACAAAATCCGACATGAGCCTCACGGATTATCTATTTTTCCTATGTCTTTAAGACAAATTTCAGCAACAGGTGGCTCAATCCCTTCTTGTATAGGGAGCCGTTCCGAACCTCAAACCATTTGGCCCTCGTCTGCACTCTCTTCACTTCTTTCTCATCTTCAGGGAGTTTTTCGTCTTCCAACCAAGCCATCAAGGGCTCCATCCACCCATCACTTTGGTCGAGTAAATGCACCACCGCCTCAACTTCGATACTTCTTATTTCCTTCTCTTCCCAAAAGATATTTCGGGAGACCCCTTCAGCCAATGAATTGGCTAGTCGAGCCAAAGCATCGGCGTGGTGGTTCTTTGATCGTGGGATGTGCTCCATGGTTACTTCATTGAATTACTTTATCATTTCCTTGACCTGGCTGAGGTAGGCCTTCATCCCTTCTCCCTTAGCCTTGTACTCTCCTGAGATTTGCAATACGATGAGTTGGGAGTCCATCCGGACTTTGAGCTTTTTCCCTCTAGCATCCTTCGCCATCTCCATTTCGGCAATAAGGGCCTCGTACTCAGCTTCATTGTTGGATGATTGGAAATTGAATCTCATGGCGTATTCAAATACATTTCCCTCGGGCGAGGTGATGACGATTCCTGCGCCTATCAGAGATGGCGAGGTAGATGAAGAGGTGTTTTGGTGAAGTTATCTTAGGTAAGGATTCCAAGTACTGTTTCAACCTTTCAAAATCCTCTTGCACCTCGTCACTCAATTCAAATCCCGTCCCCTTCTTTAGTGCTAAGAAGAAATGTGTGCACTTGTCTGCCGACTTGGAGACACAGCGCTTCAGTGCGGCGATACATCCTGTCAACTTTAGCACATCCCTGATGCACTGAGGGGGCTTCATTTCAATTATAGATTTTACCTTCTCTGGGTTGGCGTCAACGCCCCTTTTGCTCACGAGGAACCCTAAGAACTTGGCTCTCCTTACTCTGAAGACACTTTCATAGGGTTAAGCTTCATCTTGTTCTTCGTGAGCGTTTCAAATGTTTCCCTCATGTCCTCCACATGGTTGGATGACTTTAAACTATTAGTGATGAGGTCGTCCACGTACGCTTCGAGGTTTCTCCCAATTTTCCCTCCTAAGACCTTTTGGACGAGCCTTTGAAAAGTGGCTCCTGCATTCTTCAAGCCGTAGGGCATCATCATGTAGCAGAACACCCTTTCGTCAGTGACGAAGGCTGTTGAACTTTGTTATTTCTTCCTCATACAGACTTGGTGATAGCCCGAGAAGGCGTCCATAAAACTCAAAAGTTCATGCCCCATGGTGGAGTCGACCAGTTTGTCTATTCTTGGAAGAGGGAAGTGGTCTTTCGGGCATGCCTTATTTAGGTCTGTGTGGTCGACACACATTCTCAAACTTTACATCTCCTTCTTCAACATTGCCACATTGACAAGCCACTTCGGGTACCAACATTCCCTTATGCATCCGGCTTCCAGTAGCTTCTTGTCCTGTGCCGATGCAGCTCGACTTCTTTCTTCACCCAAATGTCTCTTCTTCTGCTTCACCGACTTGATCTTCGGATTTATGCCACGCTGATGCTTTGTGAGAGATCTATTAATGTGTTTCTTCAGGACCAAAGGCAAACACGTCTTGGTACTCTTGCAGAAGCTTTGTCAGTTCTTCCTTGGTGGTCGTATCATGCTCGTCACCAAGGTATGTGAGTCGCTCTGGACGAGAGGGGTTCACGATGACCTCCACCTTTCCATCGGAGGGGGTGGCTCGCTCCATCTCCTCTAATCTTGCATCGGTAATTTCTGGGGGGACGATGTCCACATCAGGCATTGTACTCCTTTCCGTTTTTCTTCCTTCATTGGGGGTGTTTCTTCTATCTTTACAACAATCCTACCTTCTTCTGGTATTTCTTTCTTCCTTCTCTTCGACTTCGGCTCAGACAAGGGCGTCGTCTTCACCTGAGCCAAGGGTATTACTCTCTCGGTGATAACACTTTTGCTGCTAAGGCACTCGACGTAGCAAGCCCTGGCCGTCTTCTAATCGCCGAGAACCTTTCCTAATTCCCAATCGTGTCAATGGAACTTCAATGTGAGCAGCATCTTTGACATTCCATTGATCTTGTTCAATGTCGGTTGTTCGAGGAGGACGTTGTATGCCAACAGAACATTGACGATGAGGAACTCTGAGATGACATATCTTGCTTCGCTCTTTGGCCCTATTCTCACCTGAAGTTGGATTCTTCCCATTGGCTCGACATGGTTTCTGCCAAATCCCACCACCAAGAGGCTGATTGGTATCATCTTGGATGCGAGGTCTCCGTGGTCCATAAGGCAATAGCTTGTAATCACGTCCACCGAACTCCACGTGTCCACCAGAACCCTCTTCACCAAGGTGTTGGAAATTTCCAACTCAATGATAAGAGGATCGTTATGAGGAAATTGGAGGGGTCTAATGTCTGCCACGTCGAAGACGATAGGCTTCCTGAACTTTGGGACTTCCTCTATCGACATGATTTGGTCGAGGGACTTCAGGTGAGCTCTTCTCACTTTGTTTGTGTGACCACCTTCTTCCGGGCCACCCAAGATGACAATTACTTAGTAGGAGTCCGAAAAAGAGCTCGAGGGCTCGGCTCAGTTGCCCCCTGGCTCGGCGGGACGGTGGTCATGCCTTTGTCCTTCAAAAAGGATTTGAATTTCTCATCTTGCGCCATTTTCTCTAGGTGCGTGGCAATTTCTCGGCAATACTTCGTGTTGTGCCCGCGATCCTTGTGGTAGTGACATAAAAAGTAGCTCTTGCTATTACCTTTCTTCATGGGGGTTGGTTCAGGGATAACTTGGGGTCGATTTTTGCCAAAATGGCTTATTGGTTATAGAATCTGATTTACGGCAAGGCTCTCTGTTTCCTTCTTTTTGGACTTTCCCCGGCCTTCGAATCCACCTCGTCCCCCTCTTCCTGACCCCTTCTTCTTTAACTAGGACTTCTCGACGCTTAGAGTCTCGGATTTTCTTCTTTCATTTCTTGACTGTTTCGCCGACTTTTCTTCTTGAAGCTTCTCTCGTCTATGTCCTCCATTCACCAAGTCTCTTCCAAACCTCTCCCAGGCGGTGAACAGTTTGGAAGAGTAGGATCGGACGAAGGCCAAGGTGATTTTCTCTTTCTTCAGCTTCATGTGCTCGAAATCTTTTAAGATTTTGCTTCCCTTGACAACGCCTTTGATGTATGCCATGCAGGCTATCATCTGATCAAGCTCGGTAATATCCAAGCATTCGTCATTGAAGCACTTATTGTAGTCCTTCATCGGCTCCTTCTTTCCTTGCACGAGGTTGAAGAGATATTTTGAGCATTTTTCTGTCTTTTCACATGTCCTGAAGTTTTCCATGAAGACGTGGCAGAGCTTGTCAAAGCTATGCACGCTGTGTCGCGGTAGGCTATCCATCCATTTGAGGGCTCATCCTTCCAGCGTCTCGACAAAGTGCCAGTAGAACATGGCGTCATTTCTCTCGTGGGTCATCATGGAGGCCTCGTAGGCCATTAAGTGTTTTCGGGGGGAGGTCTTTCCGTTTTACTTCTTCATCTTCCCCATTCGAGATTTCAGGTTCAAGGGATAAGCCATTATCTCTTCGCTAAAAGGGACCTTCATGGTAAGGGAAGGACTTACCTTCAACCCCCTGAAGCTCTTCCTGATATCTTCATAATCTGTCAACCCTAGGCGCGTCATGATCATTCCACGTTGTCCTCCTTCTTGGGGCTCTCCACCTCACCTCTGGCAGCCCTTTGCTTCTTCATTGCCTCCATGCTAGGTCACAGGTCTCCGCTGCTTCTTCTCGACTTCGAAGGGATTTTTGTGCTCGTGCTTTGTCCGAAGACCTTTGGCTTGCTCCTCGACCTCGAGGAGAAAAAGATGGAACCACTCAAGTTAAAGCGGGGGGGGGGGGACTTCATTGCTTGGGTGGTTCGGGACTCTTGGTCTTGCTTGTTCTTCCAGCGCTATGCTCCTGTGATGAGGGTCTTCTTCGGAATGCCCTCATTGTGGTCCTTCGTCATCCCGACGTGGTTCAGGATGTTTTACTAAAGAGACATGCACATCTTTCGTATATCTCCAAGGATGTTGGCTTGTAGGGCCTCCAGCGCTTCCCACTCGACAGGGGCTGGGTGCCACCTCGTCTTCCGGCTAACGAGGAAGAATGAGATTCTTCTTCCTGGTTCGACATGTCAGAGTTGGTATTTTGTGGTTTAGGTGTTTGAATTTGTTTTTTCGTTTCTCAATCTCATCCAACTTTGGCTGGCCACTCCTCACAGACGGCGCCAAATGTTTCGGGTTATTTTTGGGTAAGGAGAGTGGACCCTCGAAGACTTAAAGGGTAGAAGAGCTTCAATTGCACGAGAAGAGGATGGTGTTGATTTGGCTCATCAGATAGGAGGTACCTGCACAGTGAACGCACGTGAACTGCTCTCGGCATGATCCGAGGAATGGTCTTTCGACAATCAAGTTAGTAAGAGTGTTCTAAATGGGTTTGCCCCCAATGGGATGTGGGCCCTAGAGGCAAATAGAATGTTCTTTAGGGCAATCAAATCTTTCTATGGAAAGATGAAAGACTTGAATGCTCTAAAGAGAGAAATAAATGAACTATAATAAGATGTCAATAAATTATCTTTTGAAATGTTTGCATGCCCCTATTTATAGACATTTCCCAAATAAAGCTAGGGTCGTGGCTCGTCCATTAGGAAGCCGCCACATGCACAATCCCTTCTTGGGCCTGGTGAAGATTTGGGCTTGAAGGCCGCAAATTGACTCTAGTCACGTGTCCAACACACGTGGTGATCTGGAATCTTCTGGAATCTTTCAAATGGGTTCTCCGCCATTACTTGGGAGGCCCTTCGTCGGAAGGAGCTTAGGCGGTGATTCCCTATCGAATACTCCCTCTTTTGCCCCTTCTCCCGTCATCTATTAGGGCCTCTTCGTGCCTTCTCGTCGAGACCCCTCGTCGTCTGGGATTAATAGCAGAACGAGAAGGTGGTCCATGGCTCCCTTTCAGGAAATGATCCCATCTCATCCTAGGATATGACAAAGGTGGGCCGAAGCAATCCTGACAAGAGGGATGGGCTGAGGAAAGGGCCTGGCAAGGGATGAGAGGGCTCTTGGATCGGAAGTGAGGCCCAAGATGAAACATACCAAACAATAGATACATACATAGATATATAAGACATTAGTACATGGTGCAACCCCTCAAGGGAAGTTATTCCAAAGTCTGACATGATATTTACATAAAATTATTTGTAAGTGGAGGCGAAAATCACAACAATCACTTGTAACAAAAAACAATTTCACCAAACCATCTATAATTGATGTTCTAATATCATGCATAGACTATAACCATTTTTCGTCAAATAAGGGTTAATTTTTGTTTGTAATTCAAATTTTACAAACTTATTATATGGCAACCTTTTAAGGGGTACTATTTTCCGTGCACTCAAGATATTTGGGTCTTCTCCTAGTCATTATTTTCTCTCTTCACTCACTCATTCACTATCTTTGTCTCCCCCAATTAAGCCTTGGGTGTTTGTAGAATTGTACACCTCAAAGGTGTACCATATAATTTACCCAATTTCACTCGTTTTCTTTTGAGTGCTCGCATTTTTCTTCATATACTTCCAATTTCTAAATATATAAATATCGTTTTTGTTGAAATTGAAATAATCAGTACATTTAAAGAGCGAAAGGAAAACTTGACTACAAGAAAGCACAAAATAGGAGTTACTCTTAAAGTCCAACGACTAGTAATTAGTACTGAAAATGATTATAGATACGTTTTGATAATAAGACATCCCTTATAGATGATATTGTAAAATACGATTTTTGTGAAATTCGCTCCACTTACACGTGATTTTATGTAGCCAACTGTTAAAATATAGACCTTTAGGCTGTGACTTTTAAGTGTCATGCGATTTGTTTATCTTTGAGACGTAGTTTTGAAGGTGCTTCGGAGCTGGATTCTCACATTTGACTTATAACTCCTTTGTTGTCTTCATTGAGCTCAACTCATACTGCCTTGTATAAAATTAAACACTTGATTATAGAAAGAAACTAGTAGTTTGCCATAAGGAAATTACTGCACCCTGTGTAGTGCTACGATTTTACCAACGAAGAGGTACAGAAAGAATGTCGATAACATATGATCAGTGTCAAAACACCATACATGTTTTGATTAGAAACTAATCAATTAGTCATGTTACTTATGTACACGCTCTTGTTCTCTATCCTGTTTACTGGGGAAAACGCATACACGATAGCTAAGCACAGTTGATCAATAAACTATCAAAAATAACGGCAAACAACAAGCCAGGCAACGGAACACCTTAATTATATATGTGGATGATCTAGGTCAAAGAATTGATGAGATCATCAATAGTGTCATCCATGAATAGACTTGCTTTCTTTTCTGAACGCTCAATCAACACCCATTGGCCATTATAATACTACCAGAGATGTGGATTGGTTGCTAAGCAAGTGTAGCTATCAACCAATCATGACCTTATAAAACCCCAATCGGCATCCCTCAAAGAAGATCCCATATTCCCGTTACCTCAACAGTTCAAAGGAATCATTTTTTTTGTCATTATATCTAACAATGGCTGATATGGACTTGAAGTTGCTTGGGACATGGGGTAGTTGTTTCAGTCGAAGGGTGGAGATCGCCCTACACTTGAAGGGCATTTCATACGAATACTTAGAGGAAGATCTTCAGAACAAGAGCCCAGAGCTCCTCAAATACAACCCTATGCACAAGAAGGTCCCGGTTCTCATTCACGAAGGGAATGCAATTGCAGAGTCTCAAGTGATCTTAGAGTACATTGATGAGACATGGAAGAACAAACCAATCTTCCCTCAAAGTCCCTATGAGAAAGCCGTGGCACGGTTTTGGGCTAGATTCATTGATGAGAAGGTAACTTTCACGCTTAGCAATTTCTTTTTTTCTTTTCTTTTTTTTTTCCCTTCCCGTTTCATGTTCAGCATGATTCATTTTCCTTTTCTATTCATCCATCAATTTCATTAACCTCAAAATTTCATGTCAGATATTAGCTTCATACCGCGTTTGGAAACAAAGTGGGGAGCCTCACAAGTGGTTTATTTTTGACATGCTTTTTAATTTTCTATTTCTTTTAACAGAAATAAAACATAAAGAGGAACAATAAAGAATTCTATCAATATTTCACTCGTATACTATTAGCCCTTTCCGATTATGGAAAATAACTACCAAAGGTAATTACTCACAAACATCGTTATAATGAAGGAAAAAATGTACTGATTTCAAAAGTAATTTGTATGAGGAAGTATCTAATTAGAAATTAAATTTCTAAAAAATTTGGAGAGCATGTCCTCTACTATGGAAAAGGAGAAAAGAAAAGAGAAAAAGGATGTCAACTAGCTATGTCAACTCGCTCAGCTGGGCAGCAGCTACTAGGGTCTTTGAGGGTGGTACTAATGAGGTTCTTGAATGGGGTTCTTGAGGTGTGCTTGAAGTTGCAGAGCCATTGGGTGAGATTCTTGGGAATTGCTTGGGAGAGATTCTTGCTTGAAATTGTGAACCCTTCTCCTATGTGGCATGTTTAAACACTTGTAGGAGGTGCTTCCATTAGGACCACTCTAAGGGTAACACCAAAGACATGGACCGTGGTCCGGTTCCCTCAATATTTGTGCCATAATTACACAATCTTTGTACCGTATTCACATGAAAAGAAAAAATGAGTAATTTTTAAATTTTTTTTTTATTTGGGAGAAAATCATGATATCTCTTCAATGATATATTACTTTAAACTAGTAGCTACACAGAAGGCGATGCATCCCTTGCCCTCCCCCAAAAGCCACTAGACTAGGTATGACGAAGTTAGAATAAACGTGATGATTGAAGTGGAAAAAAGCATAAGAATAAATACCGAAAGAAGTAGAAAATTTTGAGTTGCAAGTAAATAGCTTTGTAACTTCTTTTCAAATGGCAAGTACCAGCCCGCCAGCATAACTTCTAGCAAGTAATGCATAGCCAGTAGCTAGTTCTTCAACTATACTGTTCAACAACTTGATTTATTTGACTTTCAGTGCCTACCTTCATTCTGGAATGCCTTCTGGGGACCGAAGGATGATCAAGTGAACGCAGAAGATGAAGCGCGTGACAACTTGAAAGTGCTGGAGGAGGAGCTGAAGGGCAAGAGGTTTTTTGGAGGGACAAGCATCGGTTACCTCGATATTGTTGCCAACTTCATCGCCTATTGGCTTGACGCCATCCAAGAAGCAGCGGGAAAGAAGATTCTAACAAGAGAGGCATTCCCTTTACTAAGTAAATGGAAGGAAGAGTTTGTAAGTATTAAACTTGTCAAGGAAAAGCTTCCTCCTTGGGAAAGGCTTGTTGCCTACTACCAGATTCGTATCGAGGCTGCTAAAGCTTGCAAGGCATAAGGAAAAGAGTAGTAAACCGGTAGATGAGCCATTTGTTGATCGCTATGAGTTGATTGCAGAAGGTCAACGAGCGGGCTCATTGGGAAATTGATGTCCTGGCAGAAGAGAGACGTTCCTGCTGCCACAGCTGCAGGGACTAAAGTAGGATTGATTTGATTTTGTATTAGTAGAAGCAATTATGCTACAATATGGGTTTGATGTACTTTTTCCGTTTTGATTTTCATACGCACCGTATGGTGGGAAAGAGAAGAGGTGCACAATGAAAACAACCAATGGATCTCGATTTCAATATTACACGTTTGCTCTACTGATTTGATATATACTCCCTCCGTCCCAAAGTAAAGTTCCAATATTCCATTTTGGGTTGTCCCATTATAATTGTTTTGGCAAAAAATTCACCAAAGGTTCTGTCGAGCAGAGTTGTGGTACAACTAGTCTAATGTCCTGTTCAGCTCAGTTAGTTGTAAATAAGACGTGAAGAAAAGAATACAATAGATCAAGACACACAGACTTTTTACGAGGAAACCCTTTGAATAGGGAAAAAACCTCGGTTT
>ONZA01002275.1:5203-16791 GCA_900322205.1 Kewa caespitosa
ATAATAAAGTAATTAATTCTAAAAGATAATATTTGGCATTAAATTTGTAAATGACTAAATTTAGCTAAACTGAAAACTATAATTCATATAGGATAATATATTTTATATTTGCGATATCCTTTATAAAGACGCTAATAGATATTTAAAATATATGGGGTATTACAAATAACCTCAAGACGATCCGCTAGTTGTAGAAGTAAAAGTCGTGAGTACTCTGGTAAAGAGGGTCCTCGTAGATACAAGAAGCTTGATGGACGTCATAACGTACGGATGTCACAAGGATCTCGGCTATGCTGCTAACAAAGTCATCCTTATCAGCCACCCCATGGTCGGCTTCGGGGGGATATCAAGTCCTTCCAATAGGGAGCATAACATTGCCGATGAGGGTAGGGGAAAAGAACAAGCAAAACGCATCAATTCTGAGTTCCTTGTAGTAGATGTACCGTTGGCGTGTAACGTCCTTTTTGGGCAACCCTCCCTCAACAAGATCAATGCCCACAGCAACATGGTTCTATTAACCATAAAGTTTCACCGAGATGACGATGAGTTCAGCAAAGTATGCGAAGACCAGAAAGCAGCTCGGTCATGTTACGTGCAATGCCTCAGCAAAAGCGCACTTAAGCCAAAGGAGACTCTGGCTGCCAGTAGAGAGCCCGAGTCGAGAAAAAGAAGAAGGGAAAACCCCAACAAGCTCAGGTTGGTGGTCCGGAAAGAGGAAGAGAAGGCCAAGCTAAAAAAAGATAAGGGGATGGATGTTCTATGCCTGATGATAGACGTCCCTCCCACCGAGCTTCTGGATGCAAGGATAGAAGAAATAGAGAGAGCCAAGCCCTTGGGGGGGGGGAAGTGAAGGTCATCTTGGACCCAGCTCATCCAGAGCACATCATCTACCTTGGTGATGACGTAAGTGAGCCCACTATGGTAGAATTCCGTGCCCTACTTTGGGAGTACCAAGACGTGTTCGCCTTTGGGCCTGATGAAATGTCCGAAATTTGCAAGAGATCATGGAGCATAACCTCGGGATAAACCCCAAGTTGAAACCCGTAAAACTGAAGAAGATGCACCTTAGAGAAGAGCGTACCTGAGCCGCTGTTGAAGAAATAAAAAATCTTCTGGAAGCTGGTTTCATCACAGAATTTAAGTGAAGAAACAATCCTAAAGAACACAAGAGGCGAGGGGTGAATTGTGTTCCTTCTTTTTTGTGGTAAATTTTTGACTTAATTAAAGTGCAGCGAAAATAAAGCATTAAAGAATGGAACACACAATTTTAGAGTGGAAACCTAAAGGGAAAAAAACCACTACCTACGCTCGTAGGATTTAAGGAACTCAACTATGAGAACGAAAATAGTACAACCCAAGAATAGAGTACTCCTTCTACGTACTAAGTTACAATCTCTGAGCCTACTCCGACTCCTCCATGTGATCTACTCTAATCACTATTGCCTACTCCGACCTACCTAGATCCTACTCTGATCCTACGTATCAAAAGAATAAAGAAAAGGTTGGATTACAATAATCCTAATGGAGAGCTTAAGCGAGGCACGAGAGAGTTGAGATTTGAGTTGAGCTTTTTAAATATTCCTTAGAGCAATTCAAGAGTCCACTGGTAACATGACTCTCAAACTATCTAAACTCTTAATACTATGAAATATCATGAATTATACTTGGACACAAACTCTAGGTATTGACGAAAGAATCAATGTTGAAGTATTAACGACTATTCTGATTTCATCCTAGGAACAATCATTTGATAATGTTCCTCTGAAATCTTGAACAACTTTTAATACTTATACACTAAAGCATCACCTACCTTTTGAGTCAAGCTCACTCAATTTACTCAACAACTCACTCTTACTTTTGCTCACCAGTACAAGCATCTACTAGATATAAGTCTTCCAAGATCTTCATGCTTGTCTTTGTTGAACCAGTGCCTTTGTATTGTTCCTGTCACCTGAAATAACACTCACTTTAACATTAGTAACTCACATGACTTCATTGCTTTGTCATCATCAAAACTCAGAAGAATTGAGCAAGTTGTTCAACAGTAAGTATCCAAAGTGGATTCCTAATGTAGTCATGGTGAAGAAAGCAAGTGGAACGTGGAGAATATGTGTAGACTACACCGAGCTGAACAAAGCTTGTCTGAATGACCACTTCCCTCTCCCTCGAATAGACAGACAAGTGGACTGTACAAGCGGCCATGAACTACTGAGCTTCATGGATGTCTTCTCTGGATACGATCTGATCTTCATGAAAAAGAAGGACCAAAGTTAGACGAGTTTCGTCATTGATGACGGTGTTTATTTTTACAAAATGATGTCGTTTGGGCTAAAGAATGCTGGAGCTACTTTCCAACATTAAGTTCAAAAGGTATTCAAAAGCTTGATCGAGAGAAATCTGGAAGTTTAGGTTTAAGACCTTATCACGAAGAGTGTCAAGTCGTCCTCTTCATACTAGAAAAATCTTTCCTTTTTCGAGGAAGATCACAGGAGATGAGCATGGTTCTGGCCATGTCTTCAATTGTCCTATTTTTTCTTTTAACAACACCATTTTGTTGAGTAGTTTTTGGGGTAAATAAGTTGTGGTCTATCCTATGTTCATCGCAATATGATTCAAATTATGTATTTTTAAACGCAGTGCCATGATCGGTCCTAATAGCCTTTAGTTGATGATCAACACGATTGTGGGCTTTCTTTAAGAAGATTAAGAAATTGTTAAATGCAAGATCTTTTGAAACCAAAAAGAGAGTCCATGTGAATCATGAGTAATCATCTACTATTACTAGTATAAACCGACTCTTACCTTCACTTACCTCTTGCATGGGACCACATAGATCCATGTGTATCAACTGTAATAGATGAGAGGTTGATACCACATTCTTTGGATTGAATGAGGAATGAACATGTTTTCCTCGTGCGCATGCATTGCATCCTCCATTCATCACAAACCTGCATTCAGGTAAACCTGTCACAAGCTCTTAGGAACGAAGTTTGTTAAGCAAGTTAATACTAACATGTCCTAACCTTCCATGCCAAAGAGATAAGTCATCATCCATAACACTAAGACAGGTTAGGTTATTTTCAGGGAGAGTGTCTAAAATTCACTTTGTACAAATTTCCATGTCTGTTCCCTTCCAATACAACTTTACCGTTTTCTTTATGTGTTACAACACAATGACTTGGAAGAAATTCTACACTATTTCCCATGTCACAGAATTGCAAAATACTCAACAAATTATGTTTTAACTCATCAACCAAGAACACATTATCAATTGCATGAGTGAGTGACTTACCTATCTTACCTTTACCAATGATTGTACCTTTGATATTGTCTCCAAATGTCACGCACTCTCCTACAAGGCCTTGAGTGAGAAAAAGTTGTTGATGTCTCCTATCATATGCCTTGAAAAACCACTGTACAGGTACCACTGGTTCTTCCCCCTCACTTCGACCTGCATAGGATATTAGTTGTTAATCTTAACCATCTTGGGTCCCTTGGGGTTAGTCACTTTGTTTCTTATCAAACCATTCCTTTCAATTGCTCTGAACCTTATTTGACATTCAAACTTGTAATACAATGTGTTCCCACAGTGGAAACAAACTTTATTCTCTGGCAAGTTCACATATTTTCTCTTGGTTCTTGTATTGTTCCTCTTCTTCTTGCCAGTGAATCCAAGTCTGTTTCTTACAACATTATTAGTTTGCTTGACGAATAATAAAGAACCTTTGTTGCCTGGAACTACACATTACGTTTCTTTGTTAGGGAGTTCAGATTCCTTGAGGATTGATCCAATTTAATTTCTAAACCTTGATTTTCCTTTTTGAGATGTTGAATTTTGATTTGTTCCTCAGTGGGTCTTGACTCCTTAACAAAGATTTTCTTAAACTTCATTTTTTCTAGTTCTAGAGAGCATTCCTTTAGGACTTTATCTTGTTGTAGAATTCTTTTCAGTAAATATTTTCTTTCAATTTTTAATGCATCATTCTCATTAGTTAAACTCCTAAAGTCCTCTTATATCATTTCGTTTGCAGCTTCTACATAGGCTAGATCTTCTTTGAGTTGATCAATGGAGTCAAAGAATGATTCAGTAATCAACAAATTTAGGACTTGGAGTAGTTTATCTCTCGAGAATGTATGTATATTTTCTTTTAACTCTGAAATAATTGATTCATCGCTTACCTCATCCATTGTATTGTTTCCTGTCTGTCCATGTGCCATCATACATAGGTTTCCTTCCTCTGGAGCTGCTTCTGGCTCCTCTTCATCATTGTCATCTTCTTCTCCCTAGGCTAGAATTGCTATCATTACTTGCTTCAAGTTGTTCTTCCACTTGTCAGCTTTGTTCCTTTTCGTTTCGATCTCCCAGAGCAAACATTCATTGATGAAGTGACAAGGTTTGTTGCACTTGTGATAGTTTCCGTCATTGGAAGCAGTTTTGTTCCCACTGGTACCTCTAAAACCTTTATTCCCAATATTCATGTTTGAGTTACCAGCTGTCTTTCTAGAATCTCCACCATTGTTCCTCATCCAGGAATTGAATTTTCTGGTCAGGAGAGCAAATTCTTTTTCACTGAACTCACCTTCATCCTCAACTTCAGTTGTTAGGGATAAGCTCCTCCTCAAACTGGGTTTCCCAGCAAGTTTTGATTTGAGCCACATCTCATGAGTAGTTCGAGACCCTATGAGTTCATCCATGGATATCTATGAAAGAATTTTGGTTTCTATTATGGCAGTAACCTTAGGCATCCACTTTTCAAGAGGCATACACCTTAACACTTTTCTCATCAGTTCATCTTTCTTATACTCCTTTCCTAAGGACTTATGTTCATTCACAATTTTGGTAAACCTTGAATTCATATCCTGGATAGACTCACCATGCATTATCTTGAAAGCTTCATACACATCCACGAGCAAATCTATTTTGGACTGTTTTACTTGGTTTGTTCCGTCATGAGCATAGACTAGTCTGTCCCAAATTTCTTTGGCACTAGTACAATTGGAAATTCTACTATACTCATCACCTTCTAAGTCACAGTGAAGAAGTTTGATAGCTTTAGCATTTTTCTCCAATTTCTTATAGTCATCTTCGTCCCACTCTGATTTAGGTTTGTCAGTTTTGCTCCCATGGTCATCCGTTGTTTGGATTTTATTAGACCATCACATATTACGAGCCATACCTGATAATCCTCTGATTGGACAAAGATCTCCATATGGTTCTTCCACCAGGTGAAATATTGCCCATTGAAGAGCGGAGGACAAACAGTAGAGTAACCTTCTTGGATTCCTATTGGATTGTTCACGTATCAAAGACTCTGAGGTGTTGACATAGTGAAATAGAGTAACCCGCTCTTATATCAATTGAAGAAACAATCCTAGGGAATACAAGAGGGGAGAGGTGAATTATGTTCCTTCTTTTTGTGGCTAATTTTTTACTTTATTAAAGTGCAGCGGAAATAAAGCATAAAAGAATGGAACACACGATTTTAGAGTGGAAACCCAAAGGGAAAAAAACCACTACCTACGCTGGTAGGATTTAAGGAACTCAACTATGAGAACGAAAAGATTACAACCTTTGAATAAAGTACTCCCTCTACGTACTAAGTTACAATCTATGAGCCTACTATGACTCCTCCACGCGATCTACTCCGATCACCCTCGCCTACTCCGGCCTAACAAGAACCTACTCCGATCCTACGTATCAAAACACTAAAGAAAAGGTTGGATTACAATAATCCTAGTGGAGAGCTTAAGCAAGCCGCGAGAGAGTTGAGATTTGAGTTGTGCTTTTTAAATATTCCTTAGAGCAATTCACAATATTTCTATGAGATCAGAAACTTAAAATTTGCTCAAGGTAATTGATGATTGATGCTTATGTCTTTCGTCCAATATACAATCCTAGTTATTGTACCCTTGGGTTAAACCTAACTGGAAAAGACTTCTTTTCTACTCAAACTCTAGGAAAGATTGCCTTATTTGTCAATTAGATCGAAAATGGACTAATGATAAATCTTTAGCCGATTTTTCCTAACTGAGAGATAGTGTTTTCGGAAACTCTTTTTATTACTTTCCAGCTAAGCAACCGCTTTGTATAATTAACAAGTCTTTCATTACTTGTAAAATTCTTTTAGTACTAGAGTTTAGCGAGTACAAGAGTCCACTTGTAACATGACTCTCAAATTATCTGACTACTTAATACTCTGAAATATCATGAATTGTACTTGGATACAAACTCTAGGTATTGACGAAAGAATTAATGTTCAAGTATTAACGACTATTCTGATTTAATCCTAGGAACAACCATTTGATAATGTTCCTCTCAAATCTTAAACAGCTTTTAATACTTATACACTAGAGCATCACCTACCTTTTGAGTCAAGATCACTCAATTTACTCAACAACTCACTCTTTCTTTCGCTCACCAATACAAGCATCTACTAGATATAAGTCTTCCAAGATCTTCATGCTTGTCTTTTTTGAACCAGTGCCTTTGTATTGTTCCTGTCACCTAAAGTAGCAGTCACTTCAACATTAGTAGCTCACATGACTTCATTTCTTTGTCGTTATCATAACTTAGAAGAATTGAGCAAGAAGTGCAACAGTAAGTATCCAAAGTGGATTCCTAATGTAGTCATGGTGAAGAAAGCAAATGGAACGTGGAGAATGTGTGTAGACTACAATGACCTGAACAAAGCTTGTCTGAATGACCACTTCCCTCTCCCTGAGATAGAAAGACAGGTGGACTGTACACGCGGTCATGAACTACTGAGCTTCATGGATGCCTTCTCTGGATACCATCTGGTATTCATGAAAAAGAAGGACCAAAGTTAGACGACTTTCGTCACTAATGACGATGATTGTTTTTACAAAATGATGTCGTTCGGACTAAAGAATGCTGGAGCTAGTTTCCAACATTAAGTTCAAAAGGTTTTCAAAAACAAGGTCAGGAGAAATCTGGAAGCTTATGTTGACGACCTTATCACGAAGAGTGTCAAGACGTCCTGCTACGTGGACGACTTAAGGAAAACTTTTGAGACCATTAGAGCTAATCAAATGAAGCTAAATCCCAATGAATACGTGTTCGGAGTACGAGAAGCAAAATTTCTTGGTTTCATGGTCAGCGAAAGGGGAATTGATGCCAACCCCGAGAAAGTACAAACGGTATATGATGTGCAGCCTCCGAAATGTATTCGTGATGTTCAAAAGCTGACAGGGTGCATAGCCGCCCTAAACTGGTTCTCGTCCAAATTACCAAACAAGTGCGCTCCGTTCTTTAAAGATTGGAGGAAAAAGAAAATATTTGAATGGGGAAAGGAAGCATTGGAGGCATTTGAAAGGCTAAAGTACTACCTTGGCCACCTATCGAGGATATCTATTCCCAAGGTCGGAGAACGACTATATATGTATATATATATATATATCGCAGTGCTCGAGAAAGCAGTCGCTTCGGTGTTAGTAAGAGAAAACGAGAAGGCCAAAGAACTAGTGTACTTCACCAGCCACACGCTTAGTGGGGCAGAGTTCAGATACACTACTTCGGTCAAGTTCGCACTCGGTGTGCTCATATATTCGCAAAAGTTGAGGTCGTACTTCCAAGAACACCAAATCGTTGTCCTCGCCAACCAGCCTATAAAGAAGATACTGGGATGGTTCGAATCGGCCGGCAGAGCCCAAGTCTAAGCCTACGAGCTAACAGACTTTGATATATCTATGAACCCATTTGGAGGACGGGCCAAATTGCAATGAATCTCTCGCAAGATAATGAAGACCTACCTATTACCATGTGTTTGTACGATGAAAACAGTTTCACGTACAAACAAGGAACGAGCCGTCCAACATATTATCATGTTCATATTTAAGGAGATACCCATTTGGATGACCTCGAATTGCCTTACTGCTCGGCCCCATGATGCTTTTACATTAGAGGGAATGGCAATCACCATTTGGAGTAACAATTGAAAATCAGGTTATTTCGTGCACCCGATTCAAAGCACAAATTCAAGTGGGATTGTTAAGTGGTTCGGATCAATGATGCTGAGTTGGGTTCAATAACTTGTATTTGGATATGCAAAGGGATTAAATTCAAAGAATCAAGGTGAAGTTGGGAAGATTGAGTCCCTTAATAAAGAGGAAAATTAGATTCGTTCCCTTTGAACTAGGTTCAAATAATCTGATTTGTAATTGAACTATCATTTATTGCTTTCTCAGAGTTAGTTAGTTCTTTCCCATTCATTCATTTTAAGGGACGTTTCTTTTTTCATGCTTTTCCTTATAAAAGGGAAATCTTGTAACCTGTAAAAGACAGATTTGATGTTAGAAACACGTCAAGTTACAAGTTCTCTAAAACTTGAGTGAAATCTTATTTTCTTTATCTTAGTGTTAGTGGTGAGGTAAGTGGGTTCTTTATCATTTGAGAGGGTGTCTTAACCTTTAATCTCATTTTTGGTGAGCTCTTTCCAGGCCTTGAGTGGTGGTTAATCCTTTATCTTGGGTCATATCCTTCTATCGTTACGATTTTGCTTCAAAATCGTTACTTCTTTTTTGTCCCCTTTTAGAACTCAAACCCATCACGCATCACCCCATCACGTTGGACATTAGGACGCCTCATAAATCCCTTGCCCCAAGTAGATCGATAAGGGTTGACGTTGATGGCATCAGTAGACCCTACTTCGGGGTCAGGTCCGAACTTCTTCCGCAAGGAGTAAGCCAAGAACTCCTTCAGCTTGGCCGTCGACTCCTAAGTAGCTTCAGGATTGTGTACAGCTTTGGCCTGGTTCACAATCATGGTAGCTTGGATCGCCTTGAAGCCAACCTCTGATCCAAAGACCTCCATGAAGGCATCCTCCTGCAGAATCTCCCTCCGTTTGGTTGCCTATTTCACCTCCTGTAGTAGAGAAGCAACCTCAGAATCTCTCTTCTCCTCGAGGTCGGCCAACTACTTAGCCACGGCGAAAGTCTTGGCCTGATCCTCATCCTCGGCCTTCTTTACTTGGGCCTTAGCTTCGTCCTCAACCTCTTCAGCTTCCCCTCCAACTCGGTGGCCCTCTTCCAAAGGTCATTAGCAACCTGCAACCGAGCTTGGAGGTCAGTGTTCATCGAGTCAAAGTAGACCATGGACTGGCAGGCCTACAACAGTGAAGAAGAAAACAATGTCAGAAGTCGTTATGAAAAAGAAATAAAAAGCACCAAGTGTAAAGCATACCTCGTGGATAGCCATCATGGCCATATTCTGAGTAAGGGCAGGGTTCAGTCCCATGTCAACAATGTCCTCGACATGAACGAGGTGCCGGGTGGAGTACTCCACCACCTCCGTTCCCTCCTTCTTGGTATGCCGAAAGTGCTCCGCGAAGGTAAAGCACCCCGTCTCGCCTCTCTGCAATGGGATCAATGTCGATTTGTCCCACTTCTGCAAACTGATGCGCTGCTCGAGCTCGGGCTCACCCATCACCTTTCCTTTCCCTTTCTCCTTCGAGGAAGGAGAAGCTTGTTCTTCACCCACCTCAGTCGAAGACGACCTCGACTTGGGCTTGGTCTGAGGCTTCTTCAAAGAAGCCCCAAGAAGGTCCACCATCGCCTCATTAAGATCATCGGAGATGAGGATAGTGATATGCTCCGCTGAGGAGGTCCTTTTTGACCTTGATCCCCCAGTAGACGAGGTGAGATTTTTCCTCTTAGGTACCCCGTGGGTACCGACTGCAATGAAAATGAGATCAAGACTGGCAAATTGAAGAAGGACCAATATCGAAGAAAATACGATGAACAAGTACTTACCGAGTTGATGAGCTCGTCCATTTCAAGGTTGAGGTCCACAACCATCTGGGCATGGACCTTGGCAGGAGAGGTCTTCCCCTTAATATCCTTTCCCTTGCCATTCTCGTTGAGTTTGTCCATTGCCTCACCTGCAAAAACAAGGTCATTACGGGAAACATGTAAAAACAATAAACAAAAGTTAAGGGAAAACTTCAAAAGTACACAGGCTCCATTTTCAGTGGACACCAATGAAGACGAGGAAGTTCTTATCCTTCAACCACTTCTGCTTCGGCAACTAGAACAGGGGCATCTTGACCTGGGCCTTCGTCCCCCACTGAATCTTCTTCACTTCCCAGCAGAAGTACTTAGGGGTGTCGAAGTCGGCCTTAGAGTGATGTTTTCCCCTCCTTTCAAAGGCCGAAGTGACTTTCTCCTCCGCATTCCACCCTGGATGCCCGCCAAGACCTCGTCTTTTAAACCTTTAATGAATATAAAAAGCACTTTCCACCCGTAATTAGAACTCAAACAGAGTGGGCTTACCACGTACGCAGGTTTTTTCGTACAATGGTAAAACCCTTTGTCATTGTTGCTCGGGGTATAGCCTTCATGATCGCCAACCAGAGCCCCAAGAGTGGCTTCACCCCGTGTACCTTGCAGTCAGCGACGAAGTACGAAATCATCACCAAACTATTTAGAGCTAGTTGGTAGGGAGACAAATTAAAGTCCTAAAACAAGGACAAGGCGAAGGGGTGGAGACACAACTGGAATCCAGCCTCTCCCATCAGTTTGCTCGCCGTGATATAGTCCCTGACACTCGCATTACCCTACTACTCTTACCTGGCCGAACTAACTGAATGACCTACGAAGAACCAAACAGGCCAGTAGTAGAAGGGACTTCGTCAACCGAGATGGCCCAACAACATATGATCTCGTTTGCCCGTTTTTCGACCTTCTTTACAGTGTCCGAAGTCGAAGCCTTAGTTGCCATCACTACTCTACGATCGACAAGGTAAGGTGGTCGGCATGCAACTATCACTTCGAAAAGCGAGGGGTTAGCTGCCAGGGCTAAAGCCCAGGTACAAAAGACAACAAACAAAAACAAAAAGAAATATATTCAACGTACAAGAAGACGATGTAGAATCAGGACTTTCGCGGATAATTACCCTTCGTCTAGAAGGGTGACAGGATCAACGGACGACAACGCGGACTCGTCATCGATATCATGGAGTTTCCTTTTCAAGGTTTGCTTAAGACGAGCTACTCCTTTCTGGGTTACTGATTTCCTTCTTACCGACCTCTGAGCCTGCATTGGTACCACCGAGCTCGTCAGAGCTGAAGGCCCCTCATTACCTTTTTGGGGTTCATTATTATTTACACTTTTGGATCCAGGGGAGATGTGCAACTCTTTTTGTCATGCCCCAAACGACAATCCTCCCCCGTCCAACGACTAAATGGGTTGGGAGAACCAAACAAACTTTTCCATTCCCGACCTAATGCTTCTAGTCTCTCAGAATTAACTCTACCCCGTGATGCTCGAAGGCCATAAGTGGAGGTTGATCTATTATGGAGTCTCCTTTGGCAAGTAGGCGAGCTACTTTCACATTCTCTATGGACTCTAACATCCTGATGTACTCAGCTTTTCACTTCTGAATTCTCTCCAAGATGTCCAACTCACTTTGAGCCAAACTACTAGAAGGGAACTGTTAGGCCTCCAAAAAATTCCAGCCTGACAGGTAAAGTTCAAGCCGTCAGAGGAGCATCAGCACGTCTGCAAAGCTGACAGTATTTATTCCCAGAATCAAGCGCCCAGGTTCCATAACGTAAAAAGGATTTGTGACTTT
>ONZA01002296.1:3042-16722 GCA_900322205.1 Kewa caespitosa
TCACAACATAAAAAAAAAAAAGGAATATTGTGTGTACATAATATAATGAAAATAATAAAAATAAAGAGGAAAATAATAATATGAGTAAAAAATTAAAGAAACTAACATTAAGATAATTATTTTCTTTAATTCCATGACATGAAAAAATAAAAATAAAATGAAATAAAGAAAGAAAAAAATAAGGAAAAATTACGAAAGCCCTCACAAGACGATTATCGAGGTTTGTGACCTTCGAGATCCTACCTTAGGTCGGGATTCTCTTGAAACTTTTGAGCACCCAAAATTTTGTGGTTTTGGAGATGTATTTGGCTCTTAACAAGTTATGTTTTTGTGGGTTTATGGTATGGAAAAATGTGGAAAAATGCAAGTTTATGCAAGAATATTTAGTAGAGTTTCGGCTTCTAATTGTTGTGGGTCTTTTGTGTTTGCATTCTGCATGGGGTTTATACAAGAGAGGCTTCCCCCTTTGCCGGTGTAAGAAATTAATGCTTTGAGGGCCAGTGAATATGGCCTAATTCGCGGGGCAACCTAGCAAGTAAGATGGTATTCATTCAGCTTGAAGCGAATATGAGCATATTTGCTGGAAACTTAAGCGAAGCCTGGAAGATAACGGCAGGACAACTCAACAAACAGCGAATGTAGGCTGTTTTTGTTTCACTACCCAGGGAATATGATCATATTCTCTAGGTTTGGAACGATTTTTTCCGTTTTCGCTGTGAGTGCAGCGTTTATGGGCATATTTGCTGCCCTTTGAATTTTGTCGCGCATTAAGCCATGGCTTTCCTTCAATCGCAAAGTTAAAAGAAGGTTCTAGAAGTCTCTAGCGCGATGTGAATTGACAATTTTCCCCTTGGACTTTGTTTGACTTTTGGTTTTATTGGTTCGCGTGCTAAATATATTAAAAAATAATTCCCTAAACTAGTGATCGTCATTGGGTCATGGGGGAGACACTATTTTGGTGTCAACACTCCGCAGAGCCATTTACTATCCTCATCTCCAACGATCTTGACGAGATGGAGGAGCTTCTCGGGGGCTCGTTGAAAGAACCTTGGACCGAGCCCAAGTTGAGGTCGATATCGACTGAGGTAGGAGAGGAACGAGTTCCACCTTCTTCAAAAGAGAAACAGAAGGGAAGGTGGTGGACACACATGTGCCCAAGCAGCCTGTCTGTTAGACAAAGTCAGACATGTTGGACTTCGATCCTGCTGCAGAGAGACCAGACGGGGTTCTTCCTTTCCTAGAGTACTTTCGTTGTACCAAGGAGGGGAGGACGAAGGTGGTGGAGTGCTCCACCAGTCACTTCGTTCCCGTTGAGGACACCGCCGATATGGGGATGAACCCGGCCCTTACTCAGAATATGGCTTTGAAGGCGGCCCATGACGTACACTTGTATTTGGTAATTTCTTTTCTCTTTTTCGTAAAAACTTCTAATATTGTCTTCTTCTACATCATTGTAGATCTGCCTCTCTATGGTCTACTTTGACTCAGTGAACACAAATCTTAGAGCCCAATTCCAGGTTGCGGAGGATCTTTAGAAGAAGCACTCTGCCGAGGTTCAGGCCTCTTGCCATGAGGCGACAGAGGTAGAAAGGCACGCTATAGAGGAGAGGATCACGGAGCTGGAGGGGAAGCTAAAGAGGGATTACGATGAGGCTAAAGCCGATTTGGAGAAGGCTGAAGAAGAGGCTAAGGCCAAGATTTCCGCCATGGCTAAAGAGTTGGCCAACCTCGAGGAGAAGAGGGGTTCCGTGGTGGCTACTCTTCAGCATAAGGTAAAGGAGGCTGCCAAATGGAGAGATTTTCTTCTAGAGGACGCATTCATGGAGGTCTTCGAATCAGACGGCTTCAACGCGATCCAAGCAACTATGTTGGTGACTAAGCCGAAGCCACCCACGATCCTGATGCTGCTCGGGAGTCGAGGGCCAAGCTAGCCAGCTTGCTGACTTACTCTCCGCAAAAGGAGTTCGAGCCCGACCTTGAAGTTTGTTTTAGCGATGCCTTCAATATTGAACCTTCCTTATCTACTGGGGATAAGGGCTTCATAAGACGTAGCGATATCCACCATGATTGGGTCTAGCAGCCAGAGTCTTCTACTGGCGAGGATGATGAGTTCGAGCAGTAGGGCCATCCGAGGTCTCCCAAATGGGTCTCTACTGGAATATGAATGAACATCATAATGTGTTGGCCTGCTTGTTCCTTATCTGTATGTGAAGTTGTTTTCGTCGTACAAAATTTGTTATTTTCTTGTCTCTCTTTCGCCTCTTCGACTTTTGTAAAATCTATAACTTGTTTGTTTGAGGTATTTTGCCTATTTAATGAAGATGTGCTCTCTCTCTCCGCCATTCATTTATAATTTTGAGCTTTTTATCACTTTGCAGAAAAAAGTATTTTTATAAGTTAGTATAGCGAACAGAGATGTTTAATCTTAATTCTGCTTGGGGTTTTTCCCCAATGCCCCACTTAAACGAATAATGAACTGAAATACTTTTCATCCAAAATTGACGAGTTCACGAGGTTGAACTGAAGTGGTCGTTCGTGGTGATAAGTGGTGATATTTTCCCCCGAGGTGGGAGTTTATGAAAAGTTACTTGCTAGTTCTTGAGGCAAAGAAGCCCTGGAGGAGAGAATGGTGATGGAGATGTATTATAACCTTCTCATGTTCATGAAAGCGAACATAATTCTTCTGTAGTTGATGTTATGGATCAGCCACACTCTTCATGCTAGCATCTTCCTCCAATTGTCAGCATGTTCAACTCACCTCAGAGGCTTCCAGACATTCGGAATAGTATGTTTCTTCTCGGCGGCGATTATAGTCTGTTTCCCAAACTAAGTCAGGCAACTCTAGAAGATCAACAGTCTAGCCTTGTTGCTTTCCTTCCACTCGCTTCCATAGATTAGATTCGGGATCCTTCTCTCCGGTTCATTGATCTTCTCAATATCTCAATGTTGTTCGGTAGTATTACTGCTGCGTCCCCACCTTAACAAATAAGGGACTGAAATAGTTCGTATATTTTCCCCTTGGGCGGGACTTCATGTGTTTTGAGCGGTCCTTGGGGTAAGACCTTGCTGATTTTGTCCGTGATATGACAAAAACTTTTATATATGAAAAAAAACACAATTTTATGGAAAAATGACAAACTTTAATTCATGGTTGTTCAGGGATGCTGACCCGAGGTAACTTCGAGATGAGTTCCTTTGAAATAGAAAATATAAGAGGCAGTTTGGGGGTGCCTAGCCTAAGGTAACTCTAAGACGAGTTCCTGTAAAGTGAAAAGAGATAAGAGGCTATTTGGGGGTGCCTACCCTGAAGTAACTCCGAGGTGAGTTTGTTATACATAAAAACGAAGTAGATTATTTATGTTCCATGACATCGGAACCTTACATCCTTCTGGTGTTTCCATACAGCATGTCTTCGATCCTATCACTTCAGTGACCTTGTACGATCCTTCTCAGTTCGGTGTGAGATTCCCATCCTCGTGTTGTCTCCCTACGGGATTCATCTTCCTTAGCACTAGGTCCCTGATGTTGAGTCTTCTAGTTTTGATCCTTCGATTGAATATTCTGGTCATTCTCTGCTTGTAGATCTCATCTTGTAGAAGGGCATCTCTTTGGACTTCGAGTAGTAGGTCGAGGTGATGTATAATCTTCTCCAAATTCTACTCGGCATTGAAGTATTTAACTTTTGGACACCCAATTAAGATCTCTAGTGGGAGGACAGCTTCCGACCCGTATACTAGGCCGAAGGGAGCTTCTCCCAAGATTGCATTCTTCGTGGTCCTTGTGGCCCAGATCGCTTCGACAGTTTTTTGGCCCACAAGCTTTTAGTCCCATCTAACTCTTTATTGATCCCTACTTCAAGGGTCTTGTTGCTAGACTCCACCTGGCCATTGGTTTGAGGCCTAGCTACTTTTGTGACGCTGGCCTTCACCCTGTACTCTTCTAGCTAGTCGGTCAATTTTGACGTATTGAACTGTCGTCCGTTGTCAAGAATGATTTTTCGAGGGGCATCGAGCTGTGTAAGTATGTTCTCCAGAATAAACTTCAGAAAGTAGTCTACTTCTGTTGTGACAAACATCAATTTTCTGGGTACTTGAGCGAATGGTCCCAATATGTCCATGCTCCATTGGTCGGAAGGCATGGGGGCCAGGATTTTAGTGAGTTCGGCTGACGGGATCCGAGGTATAGGTGTGAAGTATTGTCATTTATCGCATTTTTTCACCATTTTTGACGCATCGCTCTGGATTGTGGGCCAATAGAATCCCAGCTGGAGAACTTTGTGGGCGATTGTTCTGGCGCCCTAGTGTGCTCCACAAATGTCGTAGTGCACTTCTCTGAAGATCTCCTATCCTTGGTTTCTCGACACAGATTTCAATAATGGATGGGTGAAGCTCTTTTTATACAGTATCCCTTCTTGGAACTCGAACCCCTTTGACTTATCCTTCATCTTTTGTGCTTCTTTGGGGTCATTTGGGAGCATGTTATCCCGAAGTAGGGAGATAATGGGATCCATCTAGCCATCTGATCTATCTAAGATGTTCATGTTTGCATTGCCTTCAATGCTCCGTTTTTCTACTTCCTCCCAGAAGATGTTTGTGTGCAACTCTTCTATAGATGAACTAGCCAACCGGGTGAGCGCATCCTCATGACTATTTTCTGACCCCGGAACATGCTCCAACTTTACTTCTTAAAAATGTTCAATTTCTCACTTGACCTTTGGCAGGTCTGCTTTCATTCCATCTCCTCGGGCCTCATAGTTTCCACAGACCTAAGAGACAACCAACTGGGGATCCATCTTGACCTTCACTTTCCAAGCTTCAGCGACTCTTGCAAATGTTAACCCCTCAAGGAGTGCTTCGTATTCAGCTTTCTTGTTTGAGGCTTGAAATTTGAACCTCATCGCATGCTCGAACAAAACCCCCTTCAAGGAAGTGATCACGATCCCTACTCCTCTTCCAGCTTTACACGACGAGCCGTCTACACTCCTGGACCACGAGTTACTCCAGAAACTCAGAACATTATTTAAAGGTGACAGCTCGGGTACGAAGTCTGCTAAGGCTTGGAGTTTTATCGCTCTTCGTGGCTCGTAGACTACATCATATTCTGTCAGTTCATAGGTCCGGACTTGAGCTCTGCTAGCTGATTCAAGCAGTCCCAATATATTCTTCAGAGGCTAGTTGGTGAGGACTACAAGTTGGTGCTCCTGGAAGTACGGCCTCAACTTTCGCGAACTGATGAGCACACCAAGGGCAAAGTTCTCTGGAGTGGTGTATCTAAACTTTGCCCCGCTCAGCAGGTGGCTGGTGAAGTACATTGGTTCATGGGATCCGTCGTTCTCCTTTACTAAGATCGAAGCAATCGCTTTCTCTGACACTGCGAGGTAGAGGTATAACCGCTCTCTAGCCTTGGGGATAGATATTCTCGGCAAGTGGCCGAGGTAAGACTTCATATTATCAATTGCCTCTTGTGCTTCTTCTCCCTATTTGAACTTTGTTTTCTTCCTCAAAGCTTGAAAGAATAGAATGCACTTGTCTGCCGACTTGTACACAAACTAGTTTAGGGCGGCTATGCACCCCATGAGCTTTTGTACATCGTGGGTACACTTTGGGGTTCGCATATGCTGTACTTCTTGTACTTTCTTGGGGTTGGCGTCAACTCCCCTCTCGCAAACCATCAAACCTAGAAAGTTTCCTCCTCGTACCCCAAGCACGCACTTCTTGGTGTTCAGCTTCATCTGTTTAGCTCTAAGGGTCTCAAAAGTTTCCCTTAGGCCGTCAACATGACAAGACGACTTGACACTCTTCGTGATAAGATCATCGAATTAAGCTTCAAGATTTCTCGTAATCTGGTTCTTGAAAACCTTCTAAACTAACCATTGGCTGGTAGACTCGGCATTCTTCAATCCAGACGGCATCATTTTGTGACCAAAAATGGCATCGTCGGTGATGAAACTCGTCGACCATTAATCCTTCCTTCTCATGAAAACTTGATCGTATTCCGAGAAGGCATCCATGGCCGCTTGTAGAGTCCACCTATATGTCTATCTCTAGGAGAGCGAAGTGGTCCTTCAGACACGCTTTGTTTAGGTTGGCGTAATCTACACACATTCTCCACGTTCCATTTGCTTTCTTCACCATTACTACATTAGCGAACCATTTTGGGTACTTGCATGCATTCTTTGATGAAGCTCGCCTCTAGGAGCCTTTTTGCCTCTTTAGCAGTGGCTCGGCTACGATCTTTTCCCCAAATGCCTTTTCTTTGGTTTAACGGGTTTCAACTTGGGATTCATCTCGAGATTATGCTCCATGATCTCTCTACTGATTCTGGGCATTTCGTCAGGCCCGAAGGCGAACACATCCTGGTATTCCCAAAGTAAGGAAGAGCGTTCTACCGTTCTAGGCTCGTTTAGGAAATTACCAAGGTATGTGATGCATTCTGGATGAGATGTGCAAGATGACCCACTTTGCCCTCCGAGGGTATGGCTCCTTCTATTTCCTATATCCTTGAATCCAATAGTTCAAAAGGAGAGACGTCTATCATCAAGCACTGAATGTTCTTCACCTTTTCCTTCTTCAATTAGGTCTCCTCTTCTTATTTTGGGATCACTAACCTGAGTTCTTTGGGGTTCTCCCTTCTTTCTGTTCTCGAATCGGGCTCTTTAGTTTCCGCAGGAGCCTCCTTCAGCTCAAGCGTTCTTTTACTATTGCACTACACATAATTGGATCGAGCTGTTTTCTAATCTCTGCATACTTTACCGATCTCACAATCATCTCAGTGAAACTTCGTAGTTAGTAGAACCATAGTGATGTGCGCTTTAATCTTGTTGTGGGAAGTCATCCGAGTAGGACATTGTATGCTAGAGGAACATCTACTATAAATAACTCGAAAACAATGCACGTTGCTTCGTTCTTTGCCCCTACCCTCATAGGCAGCTATATGCTTCCTATTGGAAGAACATAACTTCCTACGAATCCCACCACGGGGTGGCTAATATGGATGACTTTGTCAACAGGATATCCTAGATTCTTGAGGTATCCGTACGTGATAATATCCAGTGATCTTCTTGTATCCACGAGGACCCTCTTTACGAGAGGTCTTGCGATCTTTACTTCTATGACCAATGGTTTGTCGTGCGGATATTAAAGTGGTCTAGTATCTAAATCATTGAAGTAGATTTGTTTCCCAAATTTTGGGACTTACTCGACCAACATGATTTGGTCGAGGGACTTCAGATGGGCTCCCCTAGCCTTGTTTGCCAGCCCTCCTATAGCCGGACCTCCTGAGATGACTGCAACCTCGTAGGACTCCGAGGCCGAGGTAGAGCTCTCATCTGCACCTCGGTATGATTTTATGGAGGTGATGGTCGTATCCTTCAAAAAAATAGTTTATCTTGCCCTCCTTGGTGAGTTTTTCCAAGTTACTTCCTAACTCGCGGCAGTACCTCGTGCTGTGTCCATTATCTTTGTAATAATGGCAGACAATTAACTCTTGCTATTTCTTTCCTTCATGGGGTTGGCTTGAGAAGTATTTTGGGTTCTATTTTTTCTAAGACCTCCTCCTGATTGCAATTCAGGATCTTGTTCACAGCTGGACTCTCAGAAGTTTCCAGTTGGTCCCCTCTTTCTTTTCCTGCGGTTTGGACTGCCTTTCTTGAACTTCGACTTTTCAACATTCAACATCTCAACCAATTTGTTGTTGTGCTTCCCCTGTCAAGCTTCTTTTTGTTAATGAAACTTATCGACATGATAGTTTCCTATCACCATGTCTCTTCCCGACCTCTCCCAAGTGATAAATACCTTGGATGGATAAGCTCGAACATAGGATAGAGTCAGGTTCTGACCTTGGAGTTTCATGTGCTCAATATTTAGTAGGATTTTTCTGCCCTTGACGATCCCTTTGGTATAGACTGTGCAGGCTATCACCGGGTCTAGCTTGGTTATCTTGAACCATTCGTCGTTGAACCGCTTGTAGAAGTCCCTCAACAAATACTTCTGGCGTTGAGTGATCTTGAAGAGATATTTGGAGAACTTCTTTGTCTTTTCAAAGGTCATGAAGTTTTCTAGAAGATTTCACACAGTTCCTCATAACTGTGAACATTGTTACGTGGAAGGTGGTTCATCCACTTCAAGGTGCAGCCTTCTAGGGTTCCAATGAACTGACAGCACATGGTTGCGTCATTTTGAATCCAAGTCATCATAGCGGCGTCGTAGGCTAATCAATGCTCTTCTAGAGAAGTAGCTCCTTTGTACTTTTTTATCTTCCGAATCCTCGTATTGAGGCTGATTGGATACTCCATGATATCCTCACTGAATGGGTCTCGCATGTTTAGGTCCGAAGTCTCTCCGAGGTTGGAGTATTTTCGTGAGGGTTCCCGATGCCCGCCCAGGGATCTATGGTACTTCTCCTTTTTTTTCTCTTTTTTCTCTCCCTTTTTGCCTCTTTGAACCTCAGGAAGTTCCTAAGGTCGTTCACTTCTTCGCCGTTTTTTCTTCCCCTTTTTTCGCTTTATCCTCTTGAGTTCACTTTGGAGGTCATACTTCACTTTTCCTGAGCTTCTCGCTGACCGTTTGCTCCATCCTCCAGGCTTTCTTGAATCCCTTCCCTTAGAGTAAGAATTAGAAGACAATGACTAGCGTAACTAAAAAAGAGGGGTTTTCAGGATTTGAGTACATTGTGACATCTCTCTTCCTTATGGACTGCAATGCTAGCCGAGGTGGGCTTCTTTGTGCCTTTCTGGTGTGTTTGGTGAGACATTTTTTTGAATTTGAGTAACGGGACCAAGAAGAGGTGGTGGAGGTGGGTTTCTCCCCATCGAACTAGCGGAAGGTGAGTTTTAGTGAGACATGTTTTGAATTTGAGAGGGTTTTTGGATGTGTTTGCTATTTCTCAATCTCATGCAACTTCGGCTAGCCACTCCCCACAGATAGCGCCAAATGTTTTAGGTGATTTTGGGTTGGAGCGTGGACCCTTCAAACTCAAAGGGTTGAAGTGCCTTGGTTGCGTGAGAGACGAGGTATTACGAGGTGCTTCTGATGGGATTCGAGGTGTCCTGCAAAATAGAAGCTCATGAACTGCCCCCAACGTTGTCCCAGGATCAATTCTCCGATGCCTAAGTCAGTTCGAGACAACTGATAAGAGTTCGACCGCGAGGTACGACGAGGGGCAAATAGAATGTGTAAGGATGCACTTTGGACTCGAGCACTTCAAGAGTTAATGCTGAGAGCAAAGTGCAATGAATGCATAATAAATGAATATTTATTGTGTACCATCTTGGGATGCGTGACAAGTCCTTTTATAGGGTTTGATTTCCCCCACCCAAACTAGGGTTTTGGACATCTAGCATAGTGGTGGCATGTTTCATGAGCTTAGTGGGCCCCCTGATTGCATGGGGCCCAGTTAGCTATTCCATACCGCAGACTGGCGGGCCCTACTGAAGTTATGCCCATAAATCCTTCATCCGACGTAGGGATGTCTGAGGTCCTCCATAGTTAGGTCCTGAAGAAGGCCGACTTTACTCAGGTAGTCCGGGAACTCCATCTCGTCGAGGAATTTTTCCTAAATTGCCCCTAGCTAAGGCATAATTTGTATGCGATCAACAGTCAACATGGGCTGTGGGAAGATGGCCCAAACAAATAGGACATTGAAATATGGATGAATGAACAGGAACAATAAAAGAAGAGAATTTTATCATTTCAAGTTTCTGTTGATTTACTATTTGGACAATATAGATTTTCATCATGAACTTATTTAAAAGTAAAGAGAGAAAAGAGAAAATAGTGAGAGCTCGTCAACACAAGCTACGGACAAGAGATAATTCTAAGCTCGTCATCACAAACATAGAAAATAATGCAATGTGTGTTATGCAATTCTTGAGGTGTGTGGAATAAGGTAACTGATGGGGGTATTTATAGTATTTAGGAGGCGAGAGTCCAAGAAGAAATACATCCAAAAGGTAGTATAGGCCGTCTAGACTTCTTCCAAAAGGATAACAATCGAATAGATCATAATTAACCCCGAAAAAAGGCAGTCAGTCATAGACATGCACAATTTTTCCATCGACTCATCAAAACTGTTTATTGATAACCACGTGGATCTCGATTCGTTGTTGGCTGATTCATTTTTTTTTTCATTGATAAGTTAGATTTTTTTTGAAGCTCTAATGCTTATCGATTCGGACGATTTATCCTTTGATGTAACAAGAGTTTGAAAATTCATTTAATGTATCAACAGGATAAACCTTTTAGATGACGGGTGCATGCAGCTAGAATCTAGAAGCTTAATTATCATGAATTATATATTAAAGCAAACATCAGTAATTGATAAAAGTAAACGCGGTGTGTGACCGCGCGCGTCTTAGCACATTGGGCCAAGTTATAAGCCCCTCTTTGTTACTAATCGGAATCAGGATTGTAATAGCTCTTTAGAAAGCTATTTAAGTCTAGTTTCTAGTCTAATTGAGATTTCTTATAGATTTTGTTCAGAGAGGGGTGCTAAGTCCAAAACACTATCAAGGTAGCAGCTTTTGGGCTAATAGCAAGTCAAATTTCCATGGATCCTTAAATTCTAAGTTAAATTGGCATTTGGATAGCTTCTCAGGAAGCTCCTCTTGCAGGCCATGAGGAATATGTAGGCATTGGGCATATCCTCATGATCTTGATCTAAATTATTCGAATAGGTTGATATCGAGTGAACCGTTTCTTCACTAACTCTCGTGGTTTGACATGGAATGGTTTGGGTATGAAAATAGCTATGCATTGAATATGGAAAATTAAAGTGCTTATTCTTTAATTTATTTTTTATTCTTGTAAATTTGACCTATTTTTTTTATCAGTGGCCAATCTAGACAATTTTGATTGTCTTAACATACTCAGCCTCATTGTTCGAGGCCATGAATTTGAATCGCATCACATACTCGAAGACATCACCTTCAATGAAGTGATAACTATTCTGATCACTTTTATTCTTGCAGGAGGATCCCTCAACACTAATTTCCCAACTTTATGTTTAGTATGCAGGTTGTTCCACTACCGGGGTTTGTTTGGTCACGAAGTCGGGAAGGGCTTGGCTTTCGATTTCTCTCCTTGGTTCATTGGAGATATTAGATCTAGTTAGTGAGTTAATATGCCCAAACTTGGGCTCTCCCTGCAGAGTCAAATCTTCCTAGAATCTTCTTCTGCAGACGATTGGTGAGGACTGTGATTGGATGAGAAGTGAAGTATCACGTTAACTTCTACGAACTGGTCACCAGTCCAGAGCAAACTTCTCAGGCATGGAGCATTTGAACTTGACACCTTTTAAGGCATGACTTCTGGTGAAGTACACTTGGCACTAGGTTTTTTTGTTCTTTGGAACCAAGACTGAAGCTACAGCTAAATATGATGCCGCAAGATAGGTATACAGAGTTTCTCCTAAACTGGGTGAGACCATGCGAGGTGAAGAACATAGGTAGTTTTTTAATTTCCCAAAGTTCAACTCTGTGTCGACACCCCATTCAAATTTTTCCCCCTTTCTCATTGTGGAAAAAAAAGGGAACGTACTTATCTCCTGATATGTACGAAATAGTTCAGGGCCGTGATGCAGCTGGGTAACTTCTCGACATCCTTAATGCACTTAAGTGATTGCACGTCATGGATCGCATGAACCTTCTCAGGGTTCGTGTCAATTCTGTGCTGATTCACAACAAATCCCAGGCATTTTCCATCTCAAACCCTGAACACACATTTACTAGAGTTAAACTTCATATTGAACCCCGCAAGATCTCAAAGTTTCCCTCTGATCGGTGGCGTGCTGGATTGCGATCTTACTCTTGGGTATGAGGTCATCAACTTATGGTTCCAAGTTTCTCCTGATTTCTTTTTGGATTACTTTATTGGCCAATCTGTGGAATGTTTGCCCTACATAGGGCATCATGGTGTCACTGAATACCCCGTTATCCATGATGATGGCGGTGGAGTTTCGATCCTTCTTCCTCATAAATACATGATGATACGGGGAAAAAGCGTCCATTAAGCCAAGTAGTTTGTGGCCAGTGGTTGATTCACGAGCTGTTAAATCCGGGGGAGTGGGAAGCCATCTTTCGTAAAAGCTTTGTTGAGGTAGGTATAGTCAACACACATTCTCCATGAGCCGTTGTGTTTCTTTGACCAACACCATGTTGGCCAACCACTTCGAGTACTTGCATTTTTTCATAAAGCCAGTTTCAAGCAACTTCGTCACTTTGGCGAAAGCGACTTTGCTTCCTTCTTAACCAAGATGACGTCTCTTCTATTTCACAAGTTCATCTTGGGGTTTTCCGAGCTTTTGCTAAATGAGGCTAGGGTTGATCCCGAGAAATTCTTCCCACCTGAATGCAAAAACGTCTTGAAACTCTTAGAGCAGACACGTCAGGTCGAATTAGACCGTATATTCTAGGTCTGCACCCAGATAAATGACTTTTTCTAGCCGAGTTGGGTCCAAGATGACCTCAACTTTCTCCGCTACCAGCTCATCCCTCTATGGCTCTTCCAGTATTAGGTTGGACTAGTAAGAAACTAGTCTTTCAAGCATTAGGCATTGGGTTTCCTTGCCTTTTCGGCTTATTTGCTTCCACCATCAGTGAGGGAATCACTGTATTACTCATTCTGGTTTCTTCCTTTCTTTGTTTTCTCATCTAAGGCTCTTTCACATCATGCTAAATAAGGAGTTTTTGTCCCCCATCATTGGTCACAGAGGGAGTGAATCCACCCATGATGGAAGGACATGGCTTGCTTAGGCATTTCATGTAGCATTCTCGAGCTGATTTCTGGTCTACCAAGAGTTTATTGACTACATCATAATAATTGTAATACTTTATCGTCAAGATAGACATCATGACGTTGGCGTTGATAGCGGTGAGTGTGGGGTGCCATAAAATGATGTTGTAGGACAATGGAACATCCTCCACTAAGAAATCATCCACGAGATAATGGGTGAAATTCTTGGGTCCTAAGTGGACTGGGAGATGTACGGACCCAATGGGATATACTTCACGTAGCCAAAAACCCCAACAGAGGGTAGCTCAGTGACATGATTTTTTTTTGTCGTCATACCCTAGGTCCGTCAAGCACTAAGAGGTGATGAAATGATGTCAATGAGCATTCGTTTCACCACCATATTGGACACCTTGGCTGCAACCACCAGAGATTTCCTATGATGGTACTAAAGCGTCCTAGAGCTAAAATTTTATATAATGATGGGATTCCAAAACTTGGGCCCCTTCTCAACCAGCATGGTATGGTTGAGAAAATAAAGATGATATTTCCTCGCTTTTGAAGTATAAGGGCTACGGCCCTCCCGCTCCCCGGATGAGGGACAGGCAGAAATTGAATAAGGCGCGCGTACCGCCCACGACAATAAAGTGCGTGTATGGGGTATAATCGTTATTTTTTTTTTGCAATATGCGAAATAGCACAAATGGGGTTCTTGGAGTCGCCACCTTATTTTAGGAAAAATAAGAAAACTGTGTTTTAACTCCTTCAGCCTTTTAACCAAAGTCTAGATTCTAGGCTGAAGGTAGAAATTAGATGGGATGCATCCAATTCGGCCGTTCTTACGAACGGCCACTATTTGCGAATTAGAACTTTGTAAGGATGTGTTTGGATAGCCGAATTTGATTTGCATTCTTGCATTTTAAATCGTAAATCATGAAATTTGTATTTGAAATCC